>SZWC01000003.1:225941-240614 GCA_023375785.1 Penium margaritaceum | reverse complement strand
CCCCCCCCCCCCCCCCCCCCCCCCCCCCAGGTCGCAAGCCTATTCTATATAGCGCGTATGAGGAATCAAACCCAGGACCTACTGCTCCATGCTCTAACTCTACAAGCACTAAGCCGGCGCACATGGTGTTCATATGGTGTCCAAATGACATTATATGGGTTCATATGGTTAAAGGGCATAAAATAAGGGGGTGTAAGAGTAGAGGGAACTTTTCAAAAGTATGAAGGATAACAAAGTTAGTTTCATCATACAACGATTGACGCAGACGGAATTTCAATTTTTGCAACTTTGAGCTTGAATAACCTCTCAACCATTGCTCCGATTGACCAGCCGTAAGAAGGAAAGTTGACTACACACAGTGAAACTGTTTTTATGATATTCAGTGACACAAGCATACTTTGGTTGGTCATTGTGCATGGTAGCCACACCGTGCCACCAGTTATGGAAGGTCTTTGTACTTGCTAGTCGATACCGAGTATTCCCAAACCATTGTTTCTCCCTTTGCCAATCTTTTTCTTGTATTATGAGTTGTGAACGTTGACCACACACACAAAAATTCCTTGGTTCTGAGCAGTGATGTATGCCTATGTGGGTAGGTCATTGTGCATAGTAGCCACACCGTGCCAATACATGCAAAAAATATTTGTACTTGCTAGAAGATACACAGTGTTTTGAAGCCATGCTTTTCCCCTCTGACCATTTACGACTCATGTTATGGGTTGTGAACGTTGACCACCCTTCTTGAAATTCTTTTGTCATGGTTAGTGACATATTCCTAGTTTGGTCTGTCACTGTACGTGGTTACCACACCATGTCACTCCGTATTGAAGGTCTTTGTGCTTTCTAGTTGATAGCTAGTGTACCCAAACCATTGTTAGCCCCCTTTGACTATCAGTGAATCGTGTTGTGAGTTGTCAACGCTGACCACATGAAGTGAAATTATTTGTTCGTGGTCAGTGTCATATGCATACTTTGGTTGGTCACAGTGCATTGTAGCCACACTGTGCCACTACACATTGAAGGTATTTGTACTTGCTAGTCAAGAGCTGGTATTCACAAACCATTATCTTCCACCCTCACCATTTGTGATTCGTGTTATGATTTGTCAAGGTTTACCATACTTAGTGCCATTAGTTGGTCATGATCAGTGACATATGCCTACTTTGGTTGGTCACCGTGCATGGTATCCACACCGTGCCACAACGTATTGGAGCTCCTAGTGCTTGCTTTTTAATACTTAGTGTTCCCAAACCATTGTTTCCTCTGACCATTTGTGACTCGTATCATGAGTTGTCAATGTTGACCACACACAGCATGTTTCTTTGGTCAACGGCAGTACATATGCCTACCTTGGTCGTTCATTGTGCATGGTAGCCACGCCGTGCTACTACTGACTGAAGGTCGTTGTACTTGCTAGTTGAGAACTGATATTCCCATGGCATTGTTTTCTCCCCTGACCGTTTTTGACTCGTGTTATGGTTGGTCAACGTTGACCACCCACATTGAAATTCTCTTGTCATGGTCAGTGACATATGCCTAGTTTGGTTGTTTGGTATGCACATTAGCCACACCGTGCCACTACGTATTGAAGTTCCATGTCCTTTCTAGTCAATACATAGGGTTCCCAACCCATTGTCTCTCCCTCTGACCATTTGTGACTCGTGTTATGAGTTGTCAATGTTGACCACACATCATGGACTTCTTCGATCATAGTCAGTGACATATGCATCCTTTGGTTGGTCACTGTGCACGCTAGCCACACCGTGCCACTACTTGTTGAACATTTTTATACTTGCTAGTTGATGACTAGTGTTCCCAACCCATGGTTTCCCCCACAAACCAGTTGTGATTCGTGTTATGAGTTTTCAACATTGACCACGCACTGTGAAATCCGTTTGGTCATGGTTGTGAAACATGCCTACTTTGGTTTGTTACTGTACATGGTTACCACGCCGTGTCATTACGTATCGAGGGTCTTTGTGCTTTCTTGTTGACAGCCAGTGTTCCCAAACCATTGTTAGCCCCCTCTAACTATCTGTGATCCGTGTTGTGAGTTGTAAATGCTGACCACATGAAGTGAAATTGTTTGTTCATGGTCAGTCACATATGCATACTTTGGTTGGTCACAGTGCATTGTAGCCACACTGTGCCACTACACATTGATAGTATTTGTACTGGCTAGTTGATAGCTAGTATTCATAAACCATTATATTCCACCCTGACCATTTGTGACTCGTGTTATCAGTTGTCAAGGTTTACCACACTTACTGCCATTATCTGGTCATGGTCAGTGATATATGCCCACTTTGGTTGGTCATCATGCATGGTATCCACACCGTGCCACAATGTATTGAAGCTCCTTGTGCTTGCTATTTGATACTTGGTGTTCCCAAACCATTGTTTTCCCCTCTGGCCATTTGTGACTCGTATTATGAGTTGTCAATGTTGACCACACACTGCGGGTTCCTTTGCTCAAAGCAGTACACATGCCTACTTTGGTCGGTCATTGTGCATGGTTGCCACGCCGTGCTACTACTTACTAAAGGTCATTGTACTTTCTCCTTGATAACTGATATCCCAATAGCATTGTTTCCTCCCCTGACCGTTTTTGTCTTGTGTTATGACTGGTCAGCGTTGACCACCCATGTTGGAATTCCCTGGTCATGGTCAGTGACATATGCCTAGTTTGGTTGTTTGGTGTGCACATTAGCCACACCGTGCCACAACGTATTTAAGTTCTTTGTCCTTTCTAGTTGATACATAGGGTTCCCAAATCATTGTCTCTCTCTCTGACCATTTGTGCCTCGTGTTATGATTTCTCAATGTTGACCATGCGTATTGGACTTCTTCGGTCATAGTCAGTGACATATGCATCCTTTGGTTGGTCACTGTGTACGCTAGCCACACCGTGCCACTACTTGTTGAAAGGCTTTCTGCTTGCTAGTTGATAACCAGTGTTCCCAACCCATGGTCACCCCCACTGACTATTTGTGACTCGTGTTATGAGTTTTCTACGATGACCACACACTCTGCAATGGTTTGGTCATGGTTTGTGACATATGCCTACTTTGGTTTGTCACTGTACATGGTTACCACGCCGTGTCACTACGTATTGAAGGTGTTTGTGCTTTCTAGTTGATAGCTAGTGTTCCCAAACCACTGTTACCCTCTCTGACTATCAGTGACTCGTGTTGTGAGTTGTCAACGCTGTCCACATGAAATGAACTTTGTTGGTCATGATCAATGACATATGCATACTTTGGTTGGTCACAGTGCAAGGTAGCCACGCTGTGCCACTACATATTGAAGGTATTTGTACTTGCTAGTCGATAACTAGCATTCACAAACCATTATCTTCCACCCTGACCATTTGTGACTCCTGTTATTAGTTGTCAAGTTTTACCACACTTAGTGACATTATTTGGTCATGGTCAGTGACATATGCCTACTTTGGTTGGTCATCGTGCATGGTATCCACACCGTGCCACATGGTATTCAAGGTCCTTGTGCTTGCTAGCTGAACCCTGGTGTTCCCAAACCATTGCCTCCCCCTCTGACCATTTGTGACTCATGTTATGAGTTGTCAATGCTGACCACACACAGCGGATTTCTTTGGTCAAAAGTAGTACATATGCCTACTTTGGTCCACCATTGTACATGGTAGCCACACCGTGCTTATACTGGTCGAAGGTCGTTGTACTTGCTAGTTGAGAACTGATATTCACATACCATTGTTTCCCCCTCTGACCCTTTGTGACTCGTGTTATGAGTTTTCAACATTGACTACACACTGTGAAATCCGTTTGGTCATACTTTGTGACACATGCCTACTTTGGTTTGTCACTGTACATGGTTATCACGCCGTGTCATTACGTATAAAAGGTCTTTGTGCTTTCTTGTTGACATCTAGTGTTCCCAAACCATTGTTAGCCCCCTCTGACTATCTGTGACCCGTGCTGTGAGTTTTAAATGTTAACCACATGAAGTGAAATTCTTTGTTCATGGTCAGTGACACAAGCATATTTTGGTTGGTCACTGTGAATTGTAGCCACACTCTGCCACTACATATTGAAGGTATTTGTACTTGCCAGTTGATAACTAGTATTCACAACCATTATCTTCCACCCTGACCATTTGTGACTCGTGTTATGAGTTGTCAGGGTTTACCGCACTTAGTGCCATTATTTGGTCATGGTCAGTGACATATGCCTACTTTGGTTGGTCATCGTGCATGGTATCCACACCATGCCACAACGTATTGAAGCTCCTTGTGCTTGCTATTTGATACTTGGTATTCCCAAAGCATTGTTTTCCCCTCTGACCATCTGTGACTCGTATTATGAGTTGTCAATGTTGACCACACACTGCGAGTTCCTTTGCCCAAAGGCAGTAGATATGCCTACTTTGGTCGGTCATTGTGCATGGTTGCCACGCCGTGCTTCTACTGACTGAAGGTCGTTGTACTTTCTCATTGAGAACTGATATTCCCATAGCATTGTTTCCTCCCCTGACCGTTTTTGTCTCCTGTTGCGACTGGTCAACGTTGACCACCCATATTGAAATTCCATAGTCATGGTCAGTGACATATGCCTAGTGTGGTTGTCTGGTGTGCATATTAGCCACACCGTGGCACTACGTATTGAAGTTATTTGTTCTTTCTAGTCGATACATAGGGTTCCCAGACCATTGTCTCTCCCTCTTACCATTTGTGACTCGTGTTATGAGTTGTCAATGTTGACTACACATAGTGGACTTCTTCGTTCATCGTCAGTGACATGTGCATCCTTTGGTTGGTCACTGTGTACGCTAGCCACACCGTGCCACTACTTGTTGAAAATATTTCTACTTGCTAGTTGATAACTAGTGTTCCCAACCCATGGTTTCCCACACTGACCAGTTGTGATTCGTGTTATGAGTTTTCAACATTGAACACGCACTGTGAAATCCGTTTGGTCATGGTTTGTGTCGTCTACTTTGGTTTGTTACTGTGCATGGTTGCCATGCCGTGTGATTACGTATCAAAGGTCTTTGTGCTTTCTTGATGACAGCCAGTGTTCCCAAACCATTGTTAGCCCCCTCCAACTATCTTTGATCCGTGTTGTGAGTTGTACATGTTGACCATATGAAGTGAAACTCTCTGTTCATGGTCAGTCACATATGCATACTTTGGTTGGTCACAGTTCATTGTAGCCACACTGTGCCACTACATACTGAAGGTATTTGTACTGGCTAGTCGATAACTAGTATTCACAAACCATTATATTCCACCCTGACCATTTGTGACTCGTGTTATCAGTTGTCAAGGTTTACCATACTTCGTGTTTTTATCTGGTCCTGGTCAGTGACATATGCCTACTTTGGTTGGTCATCGTGCATGGTATCCACACCGTGCCACAACGCATTGAAGCTCCTTGTGCTTGCTATTTGATACTTGGTGTTCCCAAATCATTGTTCTTCCCTCTGACCATTTGTGACTCGTATTATGAGTTGTCAATGTTGACCTCACACTGCGGGTTCCTTTGCTCAAAGGCAGTACACATGACTACTTTGGTCGGTCATTGTTCATGGTTGCCACGCCGTGCTACTACTGACTGAAGGTCGTTGTACTTTCTCGTTGAGAGCTGATATTCCCATAGCATTGTCTCCTCCCCTGACCGTTTTTGTCTCGTGTTATGACTGGTCAGCATTGACCACCCATATTGAAATTCCCTGGTCATGGTCAGTTACATATGCCTTGGTTGTTTGGTGTGCACATTAGCCACACCGTACCACTACGTATTGAAGTTCTCTGTCCTTTATAGTCGATACAAAGGGTTCCCAAACCATTGTCTCTCCCTCTGACCATTTGTGACTTGTGTTATGAGTTGTCAATGTTGACCACACATGGTGGACTTCTTCGTTCATAGTCAGTGACATTTGCATCCTTTGGTTGGTCACTGTGTACGCTAGCCACACCGTGCCACTACTTGTTGAAAATATTTCTACTTGCCAGTTGATAACTAGTGTTCCCAACCCATGGTCTCCCCCACTAACCATTTGTGACTCGTGTTATGAGTTTTCAACGTTGACCACACACTGTGAAATCCGTTTGGTCATGGTTTGTGACACATTCCTACTTTGGTTTGTTGCTGTACATGGTTACCATGCCGTGTCATTACATATCGAAGGTCTTTGTGCTTTCTTGTTGACAGCTAGCGTTCTAAAACCATTGTTAGCCCCCTCTGACTATTTGTGACCCGTGTTGTGAGTTGTAAATGTTGACCACATGAATTTTAATTCTTTGTTCATGGTCAGTGACATATGCATACTTTGGTTGGTCACTACGCATTGTAGCCACACTGTGCCACTACATATTGAAGGTATTTGTACTTGCTAGTCGATAACTAGTATTCACAAAACATTATCTTCCACCTTAGCCCTTTGTGACTCGTGTTATAAGTTGTCAAGGTTTACCATACTTAGTGCCATTATTTGGTCATGTTCATTGACATATGCCTACTTTGGCTGGTCATCGTGCATGGTATCCACACTGTGTAACAACGTATGCAAGCTCCTTGTGCTTGCTATTTGATACTTGGTGTTCCCAAGTCATTGTTTGCCCCCCTGACCATTTGTGACTCGTAGTATGAGCTGTCATCGTTGACCACACAGAGCAGATTTCTCTGGTCAAAGACAGTACATATGCCTACTTTGGTCGGTCATTGTGCATGGTAGCCACACCGTACCACTACTGACTGAAGGTCATTGTACTTGCTAGTTGCAAACTGATACATCCATGGCATTGTTTCCTCCCCATACCCTTTGTTACTCGTGTTACGGTTGGTCAAAGTTGACCACCCATGTTGAAATTGTTTGGTCATGGTCAGTGACATATGCCTAGTTTGGTTGTTTGGTGTACATGTTAGCCACACCGTGCCACTATGTATTGAAGTTCTTTGTCCTTTCTATTTGATACATAGGGTTCGCAAATCATTGTCTCTTTCTCTGACCATTTGTGCCTCGTGTTATGAGTTGTCAATGTTGACCACACGTAGTGAATTTCTTTTGTCATTGTCAGTGACATATGCATCCTTTGGTTGGTCACTGTCCACGCTAGCCACACCATGCCACTACTTGTTGAAAGTCTTTCTGCTTGCTAGTTGAGAACTAGTGTTCCCAACCTATGGTCTCCCCCACTGACCATTTGTGACTCGTGTTATGAGTTTTCAACGTTGACCACGCACTGTGAAATCCGTTTGGTCATGGTTTGTGACATATGCCTACATTGGTTTGTCACTGTACATGGTTACTACGCCGTGTCACTACGTATCGAAGGTCTTTGTGCTTCATAGTTGATAGCTAGTGTTCCCAAACAACTGTTACCCTCTCTGACTATGAGTGACTCGTGTTGTGAGTTATCAACGCTGACCACATTATGTGAACTTTGTTGGTCATGATCAGTGACATATGTATACTTTGGTTGGTCACAGTGCATGGTAGCCACGCTGTGCCACTACATATTGAAGGTTTTTGTACTTGCTAGTCAATAACTAGTATTCACAAACCATTATCTTCCACACTGACCATTTGTGACTCGTGTTATGAGTTTTCAAATATTACCACACTTAGTGACATTATTTGGTCATGGTCAGTGACTTATGCCTACTTTGGTTGGTCATCGTGCATGGTATCCACACCGTGCCACAACTCATTGAAGGTCCTTGTGCTTGCTAGCTGATCCCTGGTGTTCTCAAACCATTGTCTCCCCCTCTGACCATTTGTGACTCATGTTATGAGTTGTCAATGCTGACCACACACAGCGGATTTTGATGGTCAAATGTAGTACATATGCGTACTTTGGTCGGTCATTATGCATGGTAGCCACACCGTGCTTATACCGATTGAAAGTCGATGTACTTGCTAGTTGAGAACTGATATTCACAGACAATTAGTTCCCCCTCTGACCCTTTGCGACTCGTGTTATGGCTGGTGAATGTTGACCACCAATATTGAAATTATTTCATCATGGTCGGTTACATATGCCTAGTTTGGTTGTTTGGTGTGCATAGCAGCCACACCGTGCCACTACGTATTGAAGTTCTTTGTCCTTTCTAGTCAATACCTATGGTTCCCAAGTCATTGTCTCCCCCTCTGACCATTTGTGACTAGTGTTATGAGTTCTCAATGTTGAGTATACATAGTCGACTTCTCTGGTCATAGTCAGTGACATGTGCATCCTTTGGCTGGTCTTTGTTCACGCTAGCCACACCGTGCCACTACTTGTTGAAAATCTTTCTACTTGCTAGTTGATAACCAGTGTTCCCAGTCCATGGTTTTCCCCACTGACCATTTGAGACTCGTGTTATGAGTTTTCCACATTGACTACACACTGTGAAATCCGTTTGGTCATAGTTTGTGACACATGCCTACTTTGGTTTGTCATTGTACATGGTTATCACGCTGTGTCATTACGTATCAAAGGTCTTTGTGCTTTCTTCTTGACATCTAGTGTTCCCAAACCATTGTTAGCCCCCTCTGACTATCTGTGACCCGTGCTGTGAGTTTTAAATGTTGACCACATGAAGTGAAATTCTTTGTTCATGGTCAGTGACATATGCATACTTTGGTTGGTCACTGTGCATTGTAGCCACACTGTGCCACTACATATTGAAGGTGTTTGTACGTGCTAGTCGATATCTAGTATTCACAAACCATTATCTTCCACCCCGACCATTTGTGACTCGTGTTATGAGTTGTCAAGGTTTACCACACTTAGTGCCATTGTTTGGTCATGGTCAGTGACATATGCCTACTTTGGTTGGTCATTGTGCATGGTATCCACACCGTGCCACAACGTATTGAAGCTCCTTGTGCTTCCTATTTGATACTTGGTGTTCCCAAACCATTGTTTTCCCCTCTTACCATCTGTGACTCGTATTATGAGTTGTCAATGTTGACCACACACTGCGGGCTCCTTTGCTCAAAGGCTGTACATATGCCTACTTTGGTTGGTCATTGTGCATGGTTGCCACGCCGTGCTACTACTGACTGAAGGTCGTTGTACTGTCTCGTTGAGAACTGATATTCCCAGAGCATTGTTTCCTCCCTTGAACGTTTTTGTCTCGTGTTATGACTGGTCAACGTTGACCACCCATATTGAAGTTCCCTGGTCATGGTCAGTGACATATGCCTAGTGTTGTTGTTTGGTGTGCATATTAGCCACACCATGCCACTACGTATTGAAGTTCTTTGTCCTTTCTAGTCAATGTATAGGGTTCCCGAACCATTGTCTCCCCCTCTGACCATTTGTGAATCGTGTTATGAGTTGTCAATGTTGACCACACATAGTGGACTTCTTCCTTCATAGTCAGTGACATTTGCATCATTTGGTTAATCACTGTGCACGCTAGCCACACCGTGCCACTACTTGCTCAAAGTCTTTCAACTTGCTAGCTGATAACTAGTGCTCCCAACCCATGGTCTCCCCCACTGACCATTTGTGACTCATGTTATGAGTTTTCAACGCTGACCACACACTGTGAAATCCGTTTGGTCAAGGTTTGTGATACATGCCTATTTTGGTTTTTCACTGTACATGGTTACCACGCCGTGTCATTACGTATCAAATGTCTTTGTTCTTTATTGTTGACATCTAGTGTTCCCAAGCCATTGTTAGCCCCCTCTGACTATTTGTGACGAGTGTTGTGAGTTGTACATGTTGACCACATGAAGTGAAATTCTTTGTTCATGGTCCGTGACATATGCATACTTTGGTTGGTCACCATGCATTGTAGCCACACGGTGCCAGTACATATTGAAGGTATTTGTACTTGCTAGTCGATAATTAGTATTCACAAATCATTCTCTTCCACCCTGACCATTTGTGACTCGTGTTATGAGTTGTCAAGGCTTGCCATACTTAGTGCCATTTTTTGGTCATGGTCATTGACATATGCCTACTTTGGTTGGTCATCGTGCATGGTATCCACACTGTGCCACAACGTATGGAAGCTCTTTGTGCTTGCTATTTGATACTTGGTGTTCCCAAACCATTGTTTCCCCCTCTCACCATTTGTGACTCGTATTATGAACTGTCAACGTAGACCACACATAGCGGATTTCTTTGGTCAAAGGCAGTACATATGCCTACTTTGGTCGGTCATTGTGCATGGTAGCTACACTGTGTTACTACTGACTGAAGGTCATTGTACTTGCTAGTTGCATACTGATGTTCCCATAGCATTGTTTCCTCCCCTTACCGTTTGTGACTCATGTTATGGTTGGTCAACGTTGACCACCCATGTTGAAATTCTTTGGTCATGGTCAGTGACGTATGCCTAGTTTGGTTGTTTGGTGTGCATATTAGCCATATCGTGCCACTATGTATTTAGGTTCTTTCTCCTTTCTAGTTGATACATAGGGTTCCCAGATCGTTGTCTCTCCCTCTGACCATTTGTGACTCGTGTTTTGAGTTTTCAATGTTGACCACACATAGTGGACTTTTTCAGTCATAGTCAGTGACATATGCATCCTTTGGTTGGTCACTGTGCACGCTACCCACACCATGCCACTACTTGTTGAAAGTCTTTCTACTTGCCAGTTGATGACTAGTGTTCCCAACCCATGGTCAACCCCGCTGACCATTTGTGACTCGTGTTATGAGTTTTCAACGTTGACCACACACTTTGAAATCCGTTTGGTCATGGTTTGTTACATATGCCTACTTTGTTTTGTCACTGTAAATGGTTACCACGCCGTGTCACTACGTATTGAAGGTATTTGTGCTTTCTAGTTGATAGCTAGTGTTCCCAAACCATTGTTACCCTCTCTGACAATTAGTGACTCGTGTTGTGAGTTGTCAACGCTGACCACATGAAGTAAAATTTGTTGGCCATGATCAGTGACATGTGCAATCTTTGGTTGGTCACTGTGCATGGTAGCCATGTTGTGGTACTACATATTGAAGGTATTTGTACTTGTTAGTCGATAACTAGTATTCACAAACCATTATCTTCCACCCTGACCATTTGTGACTCGTTTTATGCATTGTCAAAGTTTACCACACTTAGTGACATTAATTGGTCATGGTCAGTGACACATGCCTACTTTGGTTGGTCATCGTGCATGGTGTCCACACCGTGCCACAACTTATTGAATGTCCTTGTGCTTGCTGGCTGATACCTGGTGTTCCCAAACCATTGTCTCCCCCTCTGACCATTTGTGACTCATGTGATGAGTTGTCAATGCTGACCACACACAGCGGATCTCTCGGGTCAAAGGTAGTACATATGCCTACTTTGGTCGGTCATTGTGCATGGTAGCCAGAGCGTGCTTATACTGATTGAAGGTCCCTGTACTTGCTAGTTGAGAACTGATATTCACAGACCATTGTTTCCCCCTCTGACCCTTTGTGACTCGTGTTACGGTCGGTGATATATGCCTAGTTTGGTTGTTTGGTGTGCATAGCAGTCACACCGTGCCACTAAGTATTAAAGATCTTTGTCCTGTCTAGTCGATGCACAGGGTTCCCAAGTCATTGTCTCTCCCTGTGACCATTTGTGACTCGTGTTATGAGCTGTCAAGGTTGACCATACATATTAGACTTCTTTGGTCATAATCAGTGACATGTGCATCCTTTGGTTGGTCACTGTGCACGCTAGCCACACCGTGCCAGTACTTGTTGAAAATCTTCCTACTTGCTAGTTGATAACTAGTGCTCCCAACCCATGCTTTCCCCCACTGACCATTTTTGACTGGTGTTATGAGTTTTCAACGTTGACCACACACTGTGTAATCCGTTTGGTCATGGTTTGTGACACATGCCTACTTTGGTTTGTCACTGGACATGGTTACCAAGCCGTGTCATTACGTATCGAATATATTTGTGCTTCCTTGTTGACACCTAGTGTTCCCAAACCATTGTTTGCCCCCTCTCACTATCCGTGACCCGTGTTGTGAGTTGTAAATGTTGACCACATGAAGTGAAATTCTTTGTTTATGGTCAGTGACACATGCATACTTTGGTTGGTCACTGTGCATTGGAACCACAATGTGCCACTACATATTGGAGATATTTGTACTTGGTAGTCAATAACTAGTATTCACAAACCATTATCTTCCACCCTGACCATTTGTGACTCGTGTTATGAGTTGTCAAGGTTTACCACGCTTAGAGCCATTATTTGGTCATGGTCAGTGACATATGCCTACTTTGGTTGGTCATCGTGCACCGTATCCACACCGTGCCACAACGTATTGAAGATCCTTGTGCTTGCTTTTTGATACTTGGTGTTCCCAAACCATTGTTTCCCCCTGTGACCATTTGTGACTCGTATTATGAGTTGTCAATGTTGACCACACACATCAGATTTCTTTCTTCAAAGGCAGTACATATGCCTACTTTGGTCGGTCATTGTGCATGGTAGCCACACCATGCTACTACTGACTGACGGTCGTTGTACTTGCTAGTTGAGAACTGATATTCCCATAGCATTGTTTCCTCCCCTGACCGTTTTTAACTCGTGTTATGGTTGGTCAACGTTGACCACCCATGTTGAAATTCTCTCGTCATGGTGAGTGACATATGCCTAGTTTGGTTGTTTGGTGTGCATATTAGCCACACCGTGTCACTACCCATTGAAGTTCCTTGTCCTTTCTAGTGGATACATATGTTTCCCAAACCATTGTCTCTCCCTCTGACCATTTGTGACTCGTGTTGTGAGTTCTCAATGTTGACCACACATAGTGGACTTCGTTGGTCATAGTCAGTGACATATGCATCCTTTGGTTGGTCACTGTGCACGCTAGCCACACCGTGCCACTACTTGTTCAAAATCTTTCTACTTGCTAGTTGATAACTAGTGTTCCCAACCCATGGTTTCCCCCACTGACCAGTTGCGAGTCGTGTTATGAGTTTTCAACGTTGACCACCCACTGTGAAATCCGTTTGGTCATGGTTTGTGACACATGCCTCCTCTGGTTTGTTACTATACATGGTTTCCACGCCGTGTCATTACGTATCAAAGGTCTTTGTGCTTTCTTGTTGACAGCTAGTGTTCCCAAACCATTGTTTTCCCCCTCTGACTATTTGTGACCCGTGTTGATAGTTGTAAATGTTGACCATATGAAGTGAAATTATTTATCTATGGTCAGTGACGTATGCATACTTTGGTTGGTCACTGTGCATTGTAGCCACACTGTGCCACTACAAATTGAAGGTATTTGTACTTGCTAGGTGATAACTAGTACTCACAAACCATTACATTCCACCCTGACCATGTGTGACTCGTGTTTTGAGTTGTCAAGGTTCACCACACCTTGTGCCATTATTTGGTCATGGTCAGTGACATATGCCTCCTTTGGTTGGTCATCGTGCATGGTATCCACACTGTGCCATGACGTATTGAAGCTCCTTGTGCTTCCTATTTGATACTTGGTGTTCCCAAACCATTGTTTCCCCCTCTGACCATTTGTGACTCGTATTATGAGTTGTCAACGTTGACCACACATGGTGGATTCCTTTGGTCAAAGGCAGTACATATGCCTACTTTGGCCGGTCATTGTGCTTGGTAGGCACACCGTGCTACTACTGCATTTATGCCCAATCACCCCAAATCTATACACTTGCCAATGTGTGTATACGAGAATAACATACGGTGAGGATCCTGCCAGGAAAGAAACCTAAAATGTGGACAATGTTTCTAGGAAGGTACTTGTTACAGTCAAAATCACACACAATCATGTGCACATTAACACCTGAATTTCCATGATCTTTCTTTATAACTGGGTTCATTGAAAACATCACAAACATTATTTCACGTAAACAATGTCTGAAAACTAGTTCATCATGTCCTTGCTTCAAATGATGTATACATTTAACACATTGTATATCTTGTGCTATTTTTGTAGAATTCAATCCGTACCTACATTGTACTAAATTCTGGACAGGCGTAACGTAGAAGGTTAACGTGTGTGCGGGACAGTCCGGCACTCGATGGGCGGGTCAATCTTCCATCCGCTTACTGTCGCTTGTGTCACTGACGTGGTACTACTCCAGTCCCCCACCCCCCTCCCCCCCTAGTGTATTAGGGTGGTGTACTGGAGATTGTATCTTGAGAATACTTCTTTTTTGTAATTGTGTGTTTGGAGGAAGATGCAGAAATGCTTATACACAAGTCCAAAAAACTTTCTTTCCCCCAATACACTCTCCAATAAACTTCCCCAATACACTAGGGGGTTTTGCAGGGGAGGGGGGGGGGGGGGAGTCCAGTTGGGATCTCAGTATGGTGGAGTCAACGTACACTAAACTCTTTATGACAACCTCATAGCTGGTAACGTAGACAAAGAGAGAGACTTCAGATGCTTTCAGTCAACGTCTTATGAGTAATTCATGTAGATGTACACAAGTCTGGTTTTTTTTTCTGTCTTCTACATACAATCTCAGTTACACTCCCGCAATACACTCTTCCACTTTGGGGGGAGGGGGGTCCTTGTATCCAGATCCCCCACCCCAGCAGGGAAAAGTGTATTGAGGTGGTGTATTGGAGAGTGTAGCTGGGGGAGTCTTCTTTTTTATAATTAGTGTATTCGGAGGGCGGTGCGTACCTGCCGTTACACAAGTCCAAAAAAACCTCGTACCCCCAATACACTTTTCCAGTACACTAGGGGGTTTGCGGAGGGAGGGGGGGGGGGGGG
>SZWC01000003.1:213033-224826 GCA_023375785.1 Penium margaritaceum | reverse complement strand
ATCCCATTGTGGCAGAATCAAAGTACACTATAATGTTTGCTTACAGCCTCATAGCTGGTTACATAGACAAAGAGAGAGCAGTCGGATGCCTGAAATTGACAGTTTTAGAGGACATAGATTAGATGTACACAAGTATGCTTTTTTCCGAGATATACTCCTGCAATACACTCATCCGCTTTGCGAGGGGGAGGTCCTTCTATCCAGATCCACCCCCAGAAGTTAAAAGGGGTCTTGGGGTGGTGTATAAGAAAGTGTAGCTGGGGGAGCCTTCTTTTTGTAACTAGTGTATTCAGAGGGAGGTACGGACCTGCCATTACACCAGTCCGATGAAACCTATTCCCCCAAATACGCTCCCCAATACAATTCCCCGATACACCATGGGGTTTGCGAGGAGGAAGGGGGGTGCAGTTGGGATCCTATTGTGGTGGATTAGAAGTACACAACTCTTTATGTACAACCTTATAGCTGGTTACGTGGACAAAGTGAGAGACGTCGGATGGTTGAAACCAACAGATTACATGTATGTAATGTAGATGCACACAAGTCTGGTTTTTTTCTATGTACGAGCTACACTCTCTTATACACCACCCCAGGAGAGTATAGCTGAGGGAGACTTCTCGTAAAAACTAGTCTATTCGGAGGAAGGTGCGGACCTGCCATTACACAATTCCACAAAAACCTTGTCCTCCCAATACACTCCCCAATACACTTCCCCAATACACTAGGGGGTTTTGCGGGAGGGAAATTTCAGCAAGTACAATGACCTTCAGTCAGTAGTAGCACGGTGTGGCTACCATGCACAATGAACGCCCAACGTAAGCATATGTAATGCCTTTGACCAAATAAATCTGCTGTGTGTGGTCAACATTGACAACTCATAACACAAGTCACTAATGGTCAGAGGGGGAAAAAATGGTTTGAGAAAACCAAGTATAAAAAAGCAAGGACAAGGAGCTCTAATACATTGTGGCACGGTGTGGATACCATGCACAATGACCAACCAAAGTAGGCATATGTCACTGACCATGACCAAATCATGGCTTTAAGTATGGTAAACCTTGACAACTCATAACACGAGTCACAAATGGTCAGGGTGGAAGATAATGATTTCTGAATACTAGTTATTGACTAGCAAGTACAAATACCTTCGATATGTAGTGGCACAGTGTGGCTACAATGCAAAGTGACCAACCAAAGTATGCATATGTCACCGACCATGAGCAAAGAATTTGACTTCACGTAGTGAACATTTAAAACTCACAACACGAGTCACTGATAGTCAGAGGGGGGTAACAATGGTTTGGGAACACTAGCTGTCAACAAGGAAGTGCAAAGACCTTGGACACGTAATGACACGTGTCAATTATAAACCAAACGTGCAGAGGTGACCCACCGCCGGCTTCCTCCCGCTCTGCACTTCTTGTGGCGTCTTCCACGCATTGCTCTCCTTGTCCTGCATCGGCTTGGTCGGCATGAGATTCATGATGTACACTGTTGTCCTTGCCGCCTCCGCCCAATACCGTTGTGTAAGGCCAGCGTCGCTCAACATGGATCGCACCATGTTAAGGATTGTGCGATTCGCTCTCCTTGCGACGCCATTCTGTTGTGGGGAGTGTGGAGTTGTTTTCTGCCACTCTATCCCCTTGCTCTTCATCCACCCAAGGCACCCCGCATATTCACCGCCGTTGTCACTCCGGAACGCCTTCACCTTCAACTCTGTTTGCCGCTCCACATCACCCACAAACTCTTGCATGCACGCAAGGACCTCACTCTTCCGCTTCATTGGGTGGAGGTAGAGTTTCCGGCTGTGGTCATTGATGAAGGTGAGGAAGTAGCGAGCTCCGCCGATGGAGCTCTCAAATGGTCCACACACATCTGTGTGTACCACTGCCAGTTTTGCCGATGCACGCGTTCCCTTGGCGACAAACGGTTGCCGAGTTTATTTGCCAATGATGCATGGCTCACACACGGTCTCCTTGGTTCCATCAAGGCCGCTGATTTGGAGACCCCGCACCACTTCCCTCTTAGCCATCTCCTTCACTGTCGATGGACAAATGTGGCAGAGTCGGCAGTGCCATAGGTCCAGGTCTCCTCCATCCTTCGTTGCAAAATTGGCGGTGTTGGACCCCACCCGGCTGCTGAGGATCTTCGCGCGTACAAGTACAAGTCGTCCTCCCTCTTGGCACGCGCAATCACCTCACCTTTGCCCTCTTTGCGGATGACGGCCTCCTTCTTTGTGAAGAGCACCTCAAGTCCCTTGTCGGTAAGGCGGCTGACGGAGAGCAGGTTTGCCCCAAAGATAGAGGTAGCGGCAGCAGTAGCCACAGAGGCACAAGCAGTGAAAACAACACAAGCAGCTGCACAGGCAGCCAGAGCAGGAGCATGTAGCACAACGACAGAGACAGTAAGGGGAACGACGACAGCAAGAGTAGCGGAGAGGCATGTAGTAGGAGAGCAGACGATGAACAGGTACAAGGCTGGTGCCAAGCGCCACCGTCTGGAGCCATCTGCTGGCTCCCTCCGGCGGAGGACACAACTCAAGGCCCGAGCGGCGGAGGTAGTGCGAAAGGCAGCAGCGACGGTCAGCAAGACCAGGACGGTAGCGCCGGCAGTGGACACCGGCCAAAGCAAAGAGCTGGAGCACCCTTTCCCGGAGGAAACTACTCCCGCCTCAAAAGGAAAGCGAAAGGCGGACGAGGTAGTGGACGCGGAGCCACGGAGGCAGAAACAGCCTCGAACCTACAAAGACACCAGCTCCAGCGTCACACTGGAGCAGTTGGCACAACCCCAGCGAGAGGCCATGCAAGCAGCGAAGCTCCTGATGGCAGTCTTCTGTAAGGTCCACATGCCGGTCGAAATGGTGCCGGCCTCACTGTGGCCTGTCTTGGGGGAAACCGCTGCAGCAGCCGTCTGCAAAGGGGGTGAAAAAATAGGAGGTACGGAGAAGGAGGCGGTGGTGATGGTGGTCTCTGAGATCAATGAACCACCAGGAGAGTCAGGAGAGGAGCAGCCCATCGCACACAGCGAGGGACTACTATGGGCCCCGGGAGTGGACCCGCAAAAAAGGGAGGAGGTGATTCAGCTGCATCGCGTTGGTGGACGTGGCAGACGACCAAGTGGCCCTACTGAGACGAGGCTGCGATATCGGTGGGACGAATGGGAACTTCGAGCGGTTGGACTCTTGGGCTGTTCCCTGCACCGGATTCATGGGACATAGAGCCGCCAGTCTACGACGAGGACAACCGCAAGAAGTTTGAGGTGATGAAGACGAAGCAGGATGGGAGGCGAGGGCGCGGACTGCCTGCAAGAGTGCCGGAGACAAAACAAAAGCCGGGGGAGGCGGGGGCGGAAAAAGCGGGGATGAAGGAGCCCATGGAGACGCAGGACTGGCGGATCTGGCAGACCGCCCTTGTCCTTCTTCGTTCCAGCAGCAAGGGGCAGCAAAAGGCGGAGGCGCAGAAGGTGTACGCGGATCTGGAGACACGGCTGGGCAGGGAGTTTGACCGGAGGAAGAGGGATGACGTGGCCCGTCCGTGTAAGCATTATGCGTGGGAGGATGGCCGTCTCTGGAAACTAACTCTGCGCGTCTTGTGGATGCCCGCCCACGCTGCACAGGGCGGTGGTGGAAGCCTACCATCGCCATCACCACACCGGTATGCAGGCACTAAAGGATCGCCTGACGTCCATCGTCCATGTGCCGAATCTGGCGGCTCTCATTAAGGAGGTGGTGCAGCACTGTGCCCTCTGCGAGCGAGCGCGGAACACCACACCACGGAACCAGCCGCTGTTCCAACCTTCCCCCATTGGCAAGCCGGTGGAGAACATCATTATCAACTTCCACAGCCCCCGCGCGCATCGCAACCAAGGGAACCGGTACTGAATCGCAGCGGTGGACCACTTCACAAAGTACCTCTGGGTCCGCGTTGTGCCCAACAAGAGCTCTGCCACCGCGGCAAAGCTCATCCGTGAGGAGGTCCTTTACCGCTTTGGTGGATGCAGCATGGTGCACACAAACAATGGCACTGAATTCATGGAGGCCAGAGAGGAGCTGGAGCAACAGGGGGTCCGCCACGTACACTCGGAGCGGTACAGGCCAGAATCCTAGGGACAAGTGGAGCGGGTGCATAAGATATTGGAGCAAGTAGTGGCCACTGCGAAGGGCAACAGCTGGGTAGAGAAGTTGAAGACGGCGCACTTCATTAACACATCGCCAAGTCGTGCAACCTCCTTCTCACCCACATGCTGCTCTTTGGTCAACCACCGCGGGCGGCAATGGGCATGCCCCAGAAGCTGCTGAGGCTACCACTTGCTCCACAGGAACAGGGGAAGCGGTCGGAGGAGGAGGAGGACAGGGAGGTCGCAGAGTGGTTCCGTGAGCGCTGTGAAAGGACAAAGGCCATGCGATCAGAGGCGCGTTTGAGTGGTTTTGTCGCTGCCTGGCGCGGATGCGATGCAGCCAGCCGACGGCTGAACCATGGGCCCATCGAAGAGGGCCACTTGGTGTATCTCCGCCCCTTCCCCAACGTGGGGCGAGAGGCAAGAGAACCGCGGGAGGTGTACCGCGTGGCCAGCGTCGAGGCATGGCAACTGTGGCTAGAGGGGCCGGAAGGGTTCAGCGACCGCAGTTATCCGGCCACAGAGTTTGTGCTGCTGCCACCAGCATGGAAAACGCACATTCTCGGGATGAGAGGTCGCCTACCACCTCCGGGACAGCAAAAGGGCTCGCGGGGATGGAGAGTGGAGGAGATGCTGGACGTCTGTGAAGAACAAGTGTCGCACCAGAAGCAGGAATGGAGAAAGGAACTAGAGGAGGTTGAGGCTGAAGAGTACGATGTCCGCAAACTGGCCGCAGAGGAGGTGACAAAGGAACCAAGATGAGAGCAGCCGCGGTAGGGGCAGCAGCTGGAGCAGTGGGAGGAGAGGTGGCAGGAATAGATGGAGCAGCGGGAACGGAGAAAGAGGGAGGAGCGTGAAGGTAGGCTCAAGCGACAGCCCGAGCGAACCTCAGTGGGGGTGGCCCAGCAACCACCGCAGAGAGCACCACCGCGAACTGGGGTGCCAATGAGGCCCAATACCTTGGCCAACTACACTAGCCTGTGCGTATGGTGCGGAGAGAATATCCTTGTTGAGCCACATCTAAAGGTGGTTCGCCGGGTGTGCTGAAACTGCGCACACCAGTATGCCAGCGGAACCTCTAAAGCCTGCATTGGATGAAATTGTACCTGCTTGCGGTGCCTGAGGGAGGCAGATGAGGGGGAGGCCGCAAAGGAGCGGGAGGAGGAGGAAGGAGCGGGACCTGGCGATAGGGGATCACCACCCTGTGGAAGGTGGGACCGAGAAGAGGAGGAAGAGGAGGAAGAGGAAGAAGAGGAGGGCCCCTCTGAGCGAAGGAAAGGTCCGCGCACGGTTTCCGGAGCCACGATGAGAAATTGGCAAGCGGAGGGACGGGTTGTACCATAAGAAAGAAGACGGAAGGAGCTGGAGGAGAAGACGTGTGCCCAGTGCGGCCAATGGTGGGGAGTGGCGGTACATGATTGTGGCAGATGCCTCTGCAAAATCAGCACTAGATGTATGGCGCTGCCTCGTGATGGGCGCGGAGGGTGAAGTGGGGCCGAGGCAAGTCCCATGTGCCTGAAAACGATGCAAGATGAGGGAAGGTGTGCTGTCTGCATGAGGACTGCCCACCGCGAATGCATGGTGACACCAGCTCCACCTGGAAGGGCCAATGTCACCAATGTGTGGACAATGAGCTCCTTGAGCCGGACTACTACCTGAGCTTCATCGCGGAGACCCGAGAACCTGCATGCGCTGCATGTCGGGAAGGGATGGCAGAGTTTGGGAAGGGATGTGGCATGTGCCTGAAGATGTGCCACCAGCGGTGCGGCAAGAGGGGTAAGGAAGGAGTGTGGAACTGTCACCGCTGCCTCGCTCAACCCAGAAAAGAGGATTGGGGGACAGAAGGTTTCAGGCTGCATTGCTGCGGAGACGAATACATGGGTACCATCACAAGGATGGCATGCCACTATGAGCATTGTGGAGGATGGTCCCACGTGCAGTATGCCACATAGGTGGGAAGGAATAACGAAGGGCAGATGGTGTACCCCTCCACCAGTTGCAGGACGTATGAACAGATCCGACACTGCTCTACCTGCAAAAGAAGACTGGGCACGGAAGACATCACTCCAGGAGCCCGGTGCGAGGGGTACTAGTTATACGTGCATCAGGAGTGCTCCGCAAGATACCAACAAGAGGGCTGGGAGGTGGAGACGTACTGCTGCCCTTGCCAACAACAGCAGCGGCCGGGTCCCAAAGAGAAGTTCACGCGCCTGCTGCGCTGACGCGACTCTTGAACAGAGTCTTGCGCGGCAAATTTGGGGCATCATTTCCCCCACTTACCAGTTGTGACTCGTGTTATGAGTTTTCAGCTCTCACCACATACTGTAAAATCCATTTGGTCATGGTTTGTGACGCATGCCTACTTTGGTTTGTTACTGTACATAGTTACCACGTCATGTCATTACGTATCGAAGGTCTTTGTGCTTTCCTGTTGACAGCCAGTGTTCCAAAACCATTGTTAGCCCCCTCTTACTATCGGTGACCCGTGTTGTGGGTTTTCAACGGTGACCACATGAAGTGAAATTCTTTGTATATGGTCAGTGACATAGGCATACTTTTGTTGGTCACGGTGCATTGTAACCACACTGAGCTAGTACATATTGAATGTGTTTGTACTTGATAGTCGATAACTAGTATTCACAAACCATTGTATTCCACCCTGACCATTTGTGACTCGTGTTATGAGTTGTCAATGTTTGCCACACTAAATGCCATTGTTTGGTCATGGTCGGTGAGATATGCCTACTTTGGTTGGTCATCGTGCATGGTATCCACACTGTGCCACAACGTATTAAAGCTCTTGTGCTTACTATTTGATACTTGGTTTTCCCAAACCGTTGTTTTCCCCTCTGACCATTTGTGACTCGTATTGTGAGTTGTCAATGTTGACCACACACAGCGGGTTTCTTTGCTTAGAGGCAGTACATTTACCTACTTTGGCCGGTTATTGTGCATGGTTCCCATGCAGTGGTACTACTGACTGAAGATGTTTGTACTTTCTTGTTGAGAACTGATATTCCCATAGCATTGTTTCCTCCCCTTACCGTTTTTGTCTCGTGTAATGGTTGGTCAACGTTGACCACCCATATTGAAATTCCCTGGTCATGGTCAGTGACATATGCCTAGTTTGGTTGTTTGGTGTGCATATTAGCCACACCGTGCCACTACGTATTGAACTTCTTTGTCCCTTCTAGTCAATACATAGGGTTCCAAAACCACTGTCTCTCCCTCTGACCATTTGTGACTCGTGTTATGAGTTGTCAATGTTGACCACACATAGTGGACTTCTTAGTTCATAGTCAGTGACATATACATCCTTTGGTTGGTCACTGTGCACGCTTGTCATACCATGCCACTAATTGTTGAAACTATTTCAACTTGCTAGTTGATAACTACTGTTCCCAACCCATGGTTTCCCCCACTGACTATTTATGACTCGTGTTATGAGTTTTCAACATTGACCACACACTGTGAGATCCGTTTGGTCATGGTTTGTGACATATGCCTGCTTTGGTTTGTCGCTGTACATGGTTACCATGCTGTGTCATTACGTATGGAAGGTCTTTGTGCTTTCTTGTTGACGCCTAGTGTTCCCAAACCATTGTTAGCCCCCTCTGACTATCTGTGACCTGTGTTGTGAGCTGTAAATGTCGACCACATGAAGTGAAATTCTTTGTTCATGGTAAGTGACATATGCATACTTTGGTTGGTCACTGTGCATTGTAGCCACACTTTGCCACTACATATTGAAGGTATTCGTACTTGCTAGTCGATAACTAGAATTCACAAACCATTATCTTCCACCCTGACCATTTGTGACTCGTGTTATGAGTTGTCAAGGTTTACCACACTTAGTTCCATTATTTGGTCAGGGTCATTGACATATGCCTATTTTGGTTGGTCATCGTGCATGGTATCCACACTGTGCCACAACGTATTGAGGCTCCTTGTCCTTGCTATTTGATTCTTGGTGTTCCCAAACCACTGGTTCCCCCTCTGACCATTTGTGACTCGTATTATGAGTTGTCAACGTTGACCACACACAACGGATTTCTTTGGTCAAAGGCAGTACATATACATACTTTGGTCAGTCATTGTGCATGGTAGCCACACCGTGTTACTACTCACTGAATGTCGTTGTACTTGTTAGTTGAGAACTGATGTTCCCATATCATTGTTTCCTCCATTGACCGTTTGTGACTCGTGTTATGGTTGGTCAACGTCGACCACCCATGTTGAAATTATCTGGTTATGGTCAGTGACATATGCTTAGTTTGGCTGTTTGGTGTGCATATAAGCCACACCGTGCCACTACGTATTGAAGTTCTTTGTCCTTTCTAGTTGATACATAGGGTTCGCAAACCATTGTCTCTCCCTCTGACCATTTATGACTTGTGTTATGAGTTGTCAATATTGACCACACATAGTTGACTTCTTCGGTCATAATCAGTAACATATGCATCCTTTGGTTGGTCACTGTGCACGCAAGCCACACGGTGCCACTACTTGTTGGAAGTATTTATACTTGCTAGTTGATAACTTGTGTTCCCAACCCATGGTCTCCACCACTGACCATTTGTGACTCATGTTATGAGTTTTTAACGTTGACCACACACTGTGAAATCCGTTTGATCGTGGTTTATGACACATGCCTACTTTGGTTTGTCACTGTACATGGCTACCACACCGTGTCATTACGTATCGAAGGTCTTTGTGCTTTCTTGTTGACAGCTAGTGTTCCCCCAACCATTGTTAGCCCCCTTTGACTATCTGTGACCCATGTTGTGAGTTGTAAATGTTGACCACATGAAGTGAAATTGTTTGCTCATGGTGAGTGACATATGCATACTTTGGTTGGTCACTATGCATTGTAGCCACACTGTGCCACTACATATTGAAGGTACTTGTACTTGCTAGTCAATAGCTAGTATTCACAGATCATTATCTTCCACCCGGACCATTTGTGACTCGTGTTATGAGTTGTCGAGATTTACCACACAAAGTGCCATTATTTGGTCATTGTCATTGACATATGCCTCCTTTGGTTGGTCATCGTGCATGGTATCCACATTGTGCCACAACGCATTGAAGCTCCTTGTGCTTGCTATATGATACTTGGTGTTCCCAAACCATAGTTTTCTCCCCTGACCATTTGTGACTTGTATTGTGAGTTGTCAGTGGTTACCATACACAGTGGGTTTCTTTACTCAAAGGCAGTTCATATGCCTACTTTGGTCAGTCATTGTGCGTGGTTGCCATGCCGTGCTACTAGTGATTGAAGGTTGTTGTTCTTTCTCGTTGAGAACTGATATTCCCATAGCATTGTTTCCTCCCCTGACCGTTTTTGTCTCGTGTTATGGTTGGTCAACGTTGACCACCCATATTGAAATTCCTTGGTCATGGTCAGTGACATATGCCTAGTTTGGTTGTTTGGTGTGCATGTTAGCCACACCGTGCCACTGCGTATTGAAGTTATTTGTCCTTTATAGTCAATACATAGGGTTCTTAAACCACTGTCTCTCTCTTTGACCACTTGTGACAGGTGTTATGAGCTGTCAATGCTGACCACACATAGTGGACTTCTTCGTTCATAGTCAGTGACATATGCATCATTTGGTTGGTCACTGTGCACGCTAGCCACACCATGCCACTACTTGTTGAAAATGTTTCAACTTGCTAGCTGATAACTAATGTTCCCAACCCATCGTTTCCCCCACTGACCATTTGTGACTCGTGTTATGGGTTTTCAACGTTGACCACACACTGTGAAATCTGTTTGGTCATAGTTTGTGACACATGCCTTCTTTGGTTTGTCACTGTACATGGTCACCATGATGTGTCATTACGTATCGAAGGTCTTTGTGCTTTTTGTTGACAGCTAGTGTTCCCAAACCATTGTTAGCCCCCTCTGACTATCTGTGACCCATGTTGTGAGTTGTACATGTTGACCACATGAAGTGAAATTCTTTGTTCATGGTCAGTCACTGTTATTTGGTTGGTCACTGTGCATTGTAGCCACACTGTGCCACTACATATTGAAGGTATTTGTACTTGCTAGTTGATAACTGGTATTCACAAACCATTATCTTTCACCCTGACCATTAGTGACTTGGGTTATGAGCTGTCAAGGTTTACCACACTTGGTGTCCGTATTTGGTCATGGTCAGTGACATATGCCTTCTTTGGTTGGTCATCGTGCATGGTATCCACACTGTGCCACAACGTATTGAAGCTCCTTGTGCTTGCTATTTGATACTCGGTGTTCCCCAACCATTGTTTCCCCATCTTCCCATTTGTGACTCGTATTCTGAGTTGTCAATGTTGACCACACACAGCATATTTCTTTGGTCAAAGGCACTACATATGCCTAATTTGGTCGTTCATTGTGCATGGGAGCCACACC
This sequence comes from Penium margaritaceum, assembly GCA_023375785.1. Lineage (NCBI taxonomy): Eukaryota > Viridiplantae > Streptophyta > Zygnematophyceae > Desmidiales > Peniaceae > Penium > Penium margaritaceum. The sequence continues at coordinate 214,307 of SZWC01000003.1, read as the reverse complement.
GTGCTACTACTGACTGAAGGTCGTTGTACTTGCTAGTTGAAAACTGATTTTCCCATAGCATTGTTTCCTCCCCTGACCATTTTTTACTCATGTGATGGTTGGTGAACGTTGACCACCCATATTGAAAGTCTCTCGTCATGGTCAGTGACATATGCCTAGTATGGTTGTTTAGTGTGCATATTAGCCACACCGTGCCACTACGTATTGAAGATTCTTGTCCTTCCTAGTCAATACATAAGGTTCGTAAACCATTGTATCTCCCTCTGACCATTTGTGACTCGTGTTATGAGTTGTCAATGTTGACTACACCTAGTGCCATTATTTGGTCATGGTCAATGACATATGCCAACTTTGATTGGTCATCGTGCATGGTATCCACACCGTGCCACAAAGTATTGAAGCTCCTCGTGTTTGCTATTTGATACTCGGTGTTCCCAAACCATTGTTTCCCCCTCTGACCATTTGTGACTCGTATTATGAGTTGTCAACGTTGACCACACACAGCGGATTTCTTTGGTCAAAGGCAGTACATATGCCTATTTTGGTGGGTCACTGTGCATGGCAGCCATACCGTGCTACTACTGACTGGAGGTCGTTGTACTTGCTAGTTGGGAAATGATATTCACATACCATTGTTTCCTTCTATGACTGTTCATGACTCGTGTTATGGTTGGTGAATGTTGACCATCCATATTGACATTCTTTCATCATGGTCAGTGACATATGCCTAGTTTGGTTGTTTGGTGTGCATAGTAGCCACACTGTGCCACTACGTATTGAAGTTTGTTGTCCTTTGTAGTCGATACATGGGGTTCCCAAACCATTGTCTCCCCCTCTGACCATTTGTGACTCGTTTTATGAGTTGTCAACCTTGACCACACACAGCGGATTTCTTTAGTCAAAGGCAGCAAATATGCCTACGTTGGGCAGTCATTGTGCATGGTAGCCACACTGTGCTACTACTGACTGAAGGTCGTTGTACTTGCTAGTTGGTATCTAGTATTCCCAAACTGTTGTATCCCCCTCTGACAAATTGTGACCATGTTATGGGTTGTCAATGTTGACCACACATAGTAAAGTTATTTGGTCATAGTAAGTGGCCCATGCCTAACCTGGTTGGTCTTTGTGCATGGTAGCCACACCGTTCCACTACTTGTTGAAAGTCGTTGTACTTGCTAGTCAATAAACAGCAAAAGGTTTCTCCCTTTGACACCAGGCCGGTTTTTGTGGATTTGATACACGTAGGTGTCTTCACCGGAATACTCCCTCCCATC
>SZWC01000003.1:179156-203341 GCA_023375785.1 Penium margaritaceum | reverse complement strand
CCCCCCCCCCGGGTTGCGAGCCTATCCTTTATTGCGCGTACGAGGATTCAAACCCAGGACCTACCGCTCGAGAATCTACCTATATAAGCACTAAGCCAACTCGCATGGTGTTCATATGATGTCCAAATTACATCATATGGGCTCCTATGGATAAAGGGCATAAAACAAGGGGACGTAAGATTACATGGTAGTTTTCAGAAGTATGAATGATAGCAAAGTTAGTTTAATCACAGAACAATCATGCAGATGGGATTTCAAATATGGCAACTTTGAGCTTGAATACCCTCTCAACCATTGCTCCGATTGACCAGACGTAAGAATGAAACTTGACTACACACAGTGAAATGATTTTTATGATAATCAGTGATACAAGCATACTTTGGTTGGTCATTGTGTATGGTAGCCACACGGTGCCACCACTTATGGAATGTCTTTGTACTTTCTAGTTGATACCGAGTATTCACAAACCATTGCTTCTCCCTCTGCCCATTTTTCACTTGTATTATGAGTTGTGACCATCGACCACACACACTAAACTTCTTTGGTCGTGAGCAGTGATGTATACCTACTTGGGTAGGTCATTGTGCACGGTAGCCACACCGTGCCAATACAAACAAAAAATCTTTGTACTTGATACAAGATACATAGTGTTTTGAATCCATGTTTTCCCCCTCTGACCATTTGTGACTCATGTTATGGGTTGTGAACGTTGACCCACCATATTGAAGTTATTTGGTCATGGTTAGTGACAAATGCCTAGTTTGGTTGGTCACTGTACATGGTTACCACGCTGTGTCACTACGTATTGAAGGTCTTTGTGCTTTCTAGTTGAGAGATATTGTTCCCAAACCATTGTTACCCTCCTCTGACTATCACTGACTCGCGAAGTGAGTTGTCAACGCTGGCCACATGAAGTGAAATTCGTTGGTCATGGTGAGTGACATATTCATACATTGGTTGGTCGCTGTGCATGGTAGCCACGCTGTGCCACTACATATTGAAGGTACTTGTACTTGCTAGTCGATAACTAGTATTCACAAACCTTTATCTTCCACCCTGACCATTTGTGACTCGTGTTATGAGTTGTCAAAGTTTACCACACTTAGTGAAATTATTTGGTCATGGTCAGTGACATATGCCTACTTTGGTTGGTCATCATGCATGGTATCCACACCATGCCACAACGTATTGAAGGTCCTTGTGCTTTCTAGTTGATACCAGGTGTTCCCAAACCATTTTCTCTTTCTCTTACCCTTTGTGACTCCAATTATGAGCTGTAAACGCTGACCACACACAGCGGATTTCTTTGGTCAAAGGTAGTACATATGCCTACTTTGGTCGGGCATTGTGCATGGTAGCCACACCGTGTTTATACTAATTGAAGGTTGATGTACTTTCTTGTTGAGAACTGATATTCATAGACCATTGGTTCCCCCTCTGACCGTTTGTGACTCGTGTTATGGTTGGTGAATGTTGACCACCCATATTGAAATTCTTTCATCATTGCCGGTGTTATATGCCTAGTTTGGTTGTTTGGTGTGCATAGAATTCACACCGTGCCACTACGTGTTGAAGATATTTGTCCTTTCTAGTTGATACATAGGGTTCCAAAATCATTGTCTCTCCCTCTGACCATTTGTGACTGGTGGTATGAGTTGTCAATGTTGACCATACATAGTGGACTTCTTCGGTCATAGTCAGTGACATTTTCATCCTTAAGTTGGTCATTGTGGATGCTAGCCTCACCGTGTCACTAACTGTTGAAAATCTTTCTACTTGCTAGCTGATAACTAGTGTTCCCAGCCCATGGTTTCCCCCACTGACCATTTGTGACTCGTGTTATGAGTTTTCAACATTAACCACACACTGTGAAATCCGCTTGGCCATGGTTTGTGACATATGCCTACTTTGGTTTGTCACTGTACATGGTTACCATGCTGTGTCATTATGTATCAAAGGTCTTTGTGCTCTATTGTTGACAGCTAGTGTTCCAAAACCATTGCTAGCCCTCTTTGACTATCTGTGACTCGTGATGTGAGTTGTCAACGTTGACCACATGAAGTGAAATTCTTGGGTCATGGTGAGTGACATATGCATACTTTGGCTGGTCACTGTGCATTGTAGCCACACGTTGCCATTGCATATTGAAGGTATTCGTACTTGCTAGTCAAAGACGAGTATTTAGAAACCATTATCATCCACTCTGACCATTTGTGACTCGTGTTATGAGTTGTCAAAGATTACCACACATGGTGAAATTCTTTGGTAATGGTCAGTGACATATGGTTGGTCACCGTGCATGGTATCCACACCGTGCCACAGCGTACGGAATGTCATTGTGCTTGGTAGTTGATACCGGATGTTCCCAAACAATTGTTTCCCCCTATGACTATTTGTGACCCGTAATATAAGTTGCCAACGTTGACCATACACAGCATATTTCTTTGGTCAAAGGCAGTACATATGCCTACTTTGGTCGGTCACTGTGCATGCAAGCCACACCGTGCTACTACAGATTGAAGGTTGTTGTACTTGCTAGTCGAGAACTGATATTCCCGGACCATTGTTTTTCCCATTTGACCGCTAGTGACTCGTGTTATGGTTGGTGAACGTTGACCATCCATGTTGAAATTCTTTGGTCATGGTCATTCACATATTCCTAGTTTGGTTGTTTGGTGTACATAGTAGCCACACCGTGCCACACCGTATTGAAGTTATTTGTCCTTTCTAGTCCATGCACAGGGTTCCCAAACCATTGTCTCTCCCTCTGACCATTCGTGACTCGTGTTCTGAGTTGTCAATGTTGACCACACATAGTGGACTTCTTCCGTCATAGTCAGTGACGTATTCATCCTTTGGTTGGTCAACGTGCACACTAGCCACACCGTGCCACTACTTGTTGAAGTTCTTCATACTTGCTAGTTGATAACTAGTGTTCCCAGTCCATTGTTTCCCCCTCTGACCATTTGTGACTCGTGTGATGAGTTTTCTACGTTGACCACACACCATTGAATTCGTTGGTCATGGTTAGTGACGTATGCCTAGTTTGGATTGTCACTGTACGTGGTTACCACGCCGTGTCACTACGTATTAAAGGTATTTTTGCTTTCTAGATAAGAATAGGTATTCCCAAACCATTGTTACCCACAATGACTATCAGTGACTCGTGTTGTGACTTGTCAACTCTGACCACATGAAGTGAAACTCGTTGGTCATGGTCAGTGACACATGCATACTTTGGTTGGTCACCGTGCATGGTAGCCATGCTGTGCCACTACATATTTAAGGTATTTGTACTTGCTAGTCAACAACTAGTATTCACAAACCTCTATCTTCCACCTTGACCATTTGTGACTCGTGTTATGGTTGGTGAATGTTGACCACCCATAGAAAAAATATTTTATCATGGCCGGTGACATATGCCTGGTTTGGTTGGTTGGTGTGCATAGTAGCCACCACCGTGCCACTACATGTTGAAGATATTTGTCCTTGCTAGTTCATACATAGGATTCCCAAACCATTGTCTCTCCCTTTGACCAATTGTGACTCGTGTCATGAGTTGTCAATGTTGACCATACATAGTGGACTTCTTCGGTCATAGTCAGTGACGTGTGCATCCTTTGGTTGGCCACTATGCACCCTAGCCACACCGTGCCACTACTTGTTGTAAATATTTCTACTTGCTAGTTGATAGCTAGTGTTCCCAACCCATCGTTTCCCCCACTGATCATTTGTGACTCGTGTTATGGGTTTTCAATGTTAACCACACACTGTGAAGTCTGTTTGGTCATGGTTTGTGACATATGCCTACTTTGGTTTGTCACTGTACATGGTTACCACGCCGTGTCATTACGTATTGAATGTCTTTGTGCTTTCTTGTTGACAGCTAGTGTTCCTGAACCATTACTAGCCCCCTCTGACTATATGTGACTCGTGTTGTGAGCTGTCAATGTTGACCACATGAAGTGAAGTTCTTTGGTCATGGTCAGTGACATATGCATACTTTGGCTGGTCACTATGCATTGTACCAACACTGTGCCACTGCATATTGAAGGTACTTGTACTTGCTAGTGGATAACAAGTGTTTAGACACCATTTTCTTTCACTCTGACCATTTATGCCTCGTCTTATGAGTTGTCAAAGTTTACCACACATGGTGACATTCTTTGGTCATGGTCAGTGACATGTGGTTGGTCATCATGCATGGTATCCACACTGTGCCACAACGTACTGAATGTCCCTGTGCTTGCTCGTTGATACTTGGTGTTCCCAAACAAGTGTTTCCCCCTCTGACTACTCGTAACTTGTATTATGAGTTGCCAACGTTGACCATAGACAGCGGATTTCTTTGTTCAAAGGCAGTACATATGCCTACTTTGGTCGGTCATTGTGCAGGGTAGCCACACCGTGCTACTTCTGATTGAATGTCTTTATACTCGCCAGTTGAGAACAAACATTCTCGGACCATTGTTCCCCCCTCTGACAGTTTGTGACTCCTGTTATGGTTGGTGAACGTTGACCACCCATATTGAAATTCTTTGGTCATGCTCAGTGACATATGCCTAGTTTGGTTGTTTGGTGTGCATAGTAGCCACACCGTGCTACTACATATTGAAGGTAGTTGTACTTGCTAGTGGATAACCAGTAGTCACAAACCATTGTCTTCCACCCTGACCATTTGTGACTCGTGTTTTGAGTTGTCAATGTTCACCACACTTAGTGACATTATTTGGTCATGGTCAGTGACATATGCCTACTTTGGTTGGTCATCGTTCCACAACGTATTGAAGGTCCTTGTTCTTGCTAGTTGATACCTGGTGTTCCCAAACCATTATCTCCCACTCTGACCATTTGTGACTCCTATTATGAGTTGTCAATGTTGACCACACACAGCGGATTTCTTTGGTCATAGGCAGTTCATATGCATACTTTGGTCGGTCATTGTGCATGGTAGCCACACCGTGCTTACACTGATTGAAGGTCACTGTACTTGCTAGTTGAGAACTGATATTCCCAGACCATTGTTTCCCCGTCTGGCCATTTGTGACATATGTTATGGTTGGTAAACGTTGACCGCCCATGTTGAAAGTCTCTGGTCATGGTCAGTGACATGCCTAGTCTGGTTGTTTGGTGTGCATAGTAGCCACACTTTACCACCACGTATTGAAGTTCTTTGTCCTTTCTAGTCAACACATAGGGTTCACAAACCATTGTCTCTCCCTCTGACCATCTGTGACTCGTGTTATGAGTTGTCAATGTTGACCACACATAGTGGACTTCTTCGGTCTTAGTCTGTGACGTATGCTTCCTTTGGTTGGTCACTGTTACGCTAGCCATACCGTGCCACTGCTTGTTGAAGGTCTTTGTACTTCATAGATGATAGCTAGTGTTCCCAACCCATTGTTTCCCCCTCTGACCATTTGTGACTCCTGTTATGCGTTTTCAACATTGACCACACACTGTGAAATTCATTTGGTCATGGTTTAGACATATGCCTACTTTGGTTTGTCACTGTACATTGTTATCACGCCGTGTCACTACGTATCGAAGGTCACTCTGATTTGTACTTGATAGCAAGTGTTCCCAAACCATTGTTACCCCCTCCAAATATCTGTCACTCGTATTGTGAGCTGTCAACATTGACCACATGAAGTGAAGTTATTTGGTCATGGTCAGTGACATATGCATACTTTGGTTGGTCACTGTGCATTGTAGCCACACTGTGCCACCGCATATTGAAGGTATTTGTACCTGCTAGTTGATAACTAGTATTTAGAAACCATTATCTTCTACTCTGAGCATTTGTGACACGTGTTATGAGTTGTCAAAGTTTACCATACATGGTGACGTTTTTTGGTCATGGTCAGCGACATATGGTTGGTCATCGTGCATGGTATCCTCACCGTGCCACAACGTACTGAAGGTCAGTGTGCTTGCTAGTTGATACTTGGTGTTCCCAAACAATTGTTTACGCCTCTGACTATTTGTGACTCATATTATGAGTTGCCAATGTTGACCATACACAGTGGATTTCTTTGGTCAAAGGCAGTACATATGCCTTATTTGGTCGGTCATTGTGCATGGTATCCACACCGTGCTACTACTAACTGAAGGTCGTTGTACTTGCTAGTTGGTATCTAGTATTCCCAATCTGGCAATTTGTGACCCATGTTATGGGCTGTCAACGTTGACCACACATAGTCAATTTATTTGGTCATGGTAAGTGGCCCATGCCTTATCTGGTTGGTCATTGTGCATTGTAGCCACACTCCCTACTACTTGTTGAAAGTCTTTGTACTTGCAAATCAATAGATAGCAAAAGGTTTCTCCCTTTGACACCAGGTCGGTTTTTGTTGATTTGTTAGGCGTAGGTGCCTTCACTGGAATACTCCCTCCTACCCTCCTAGAGGGATGTTCCGTGGATGATCTGGATGACAGACTTGCGACCGCATTATGACAGCCCCCCTACCCCCCCCCCTCCCCCCCACGGCTTAGGCTCGAACGTGGAGTTGAGGTATCACAACACGCCCCCCCCCCCCCTCGGGTCGCGAGCCTATTCTATATTGCGTGTACGAGGACTCAAACCGAGGACCTACGGCTCCAGAATCTAACTATATAAGCACTAAGCCAACTCACATTGTGTTCATATCATGTCCATATGGCATTATAAGGGTTCCTATGGGCAAATGGCATAAAACAAGTGGGTGTAAAACTAGAGGGTAGTTTTCAAGAGTATGACTGATAACAAAGTTAGTTTAATCATAACAAAATGACGCTGACGGGATTTGAAACATTGCAACTTCAAGCTTGAATAACCTCTGAGCCATTGCTCCGTTTGACCAGACGTATAAAGGAAAGTTGACTACACACAGTGAAACTCTTTTTATGATGTTCACTGACACAAGCATACTTTGGTTGGTCATCGTACATGGTAGCCACATCGTGCCACCACTTATCGAAGGTCCTTGTACTTGCTAGTCAATACCGTGTATTCCCAACCATTGTTTCTCCCTCTGCCCATTTTCTACTTGTTTTATGAGTTGTGAACGTTGACCACACAGTAAACTTCTTTGGTCATGAGCAGTGATGTATGCCTACTTGGGAAGGGCATTGTGCATGGTAACCACACCAGGCCAATACATATGAAAAATCTTTGTACTTGCTAGAAGATACATAGTGTTTTGAAACCATGTTTTCCCCCTCTCGCCATTTGTGACTCATGTCATGGGTTGTGAACGTTGTCCACCCATATTGAAATTCTTTGGTCATGGTTAGTGACATATGCCTAGTCTGGTGTGTCACTGTACGTGGTTACCACGCCGTGTCACTATGTATTGAAGGTCTTTATGCTTACAATTTGACAGCTAGTGTTCCAAACCCAATGTTACCCCCATATGACTATCAGTGACTCGTGTCGTGAGTTGTCAACGCTAACCACATGAAGTGAAATTTGTTGGTCATGGTCAGTGACATATGCATACTTTGGTTGGTCACTGTGCATGGTAGCCACGCTGTGCCACTACGTATTGAAGGTATTTATACTTGCTAATCAATAACTAGTATTCACAAACCTTCATCTTCCACCATGACAGTTTGTGAATCATGTTATGAGTTGTCAAAGTTTACCAAACATAGTGAAATCATTTGGTCATGGTCAGTGACATATGCCTGCTTTGGTTGGTCATCGTGCATGGTATCCACACCGTGCCACAACGTATTGAAGGTCCTTGTGCTATCTAGCTGATACCCGGTGTTCCCAACCCATTGTCTCCCCCTCTCACCATTTGTGACTCCTATTATGAATTGTCAACGCTGACCACACACAACGGATTTCTTTGGTCATAGGTAGTACATATGCCTACTTTGGTCGGTCATTGTGCATTGTAGCCACATCGTGCTTATACTGATTGAAGGTCGCTGTACTTGCTAATTTAGAAATGATATTCACAAACCATTGTTTCCCCCTCTCACAGCTTGTGACTGATGTTATGGTTGGTGAATGTTGACCACCCATGCTTAAGTTCTTTCATCATGGCCGGTGACATATGCCTAGTTTGCTTGCTTGGTGTGCATAGTAGCCACACCGTGCCACTACGTATTGAAGGTCTTTGTCCTTTCTAGTCAATACATAGGGTTCCCAAACCATTGTCTCCCCCTCTGACCATTTGTGACTGGTGGTATGAGTTGTCAATGTTGGCCATACATGGAGGACTTCTTCGGTCATAGTCAGTGACGTGTGCATCCTTTGATTGGTCTCTGTGCACGCTACCCACACCGTACCACTACTTGTTGAAAATCTTTATACTTGCTAGTTCATAACTAGTTTTCCCAACCCATGGTTTCCCCCACAGACCATATGTGACTCGTGTTATGAGTTCTCAATGTTGAGCACACACTGTGAAATCCGTATGGTCATGGTTTGTGAAGCTGAAGAAGACGGTGTATTTCATCAACAGAACACCCAATTGTGCAACCTCCTTCTCACCCTCATGCTGCTCTTTGGTCAACCACCGCGAGCGGCAATGGGCATGCCCCAGAAGCCGCTGGGGCTACCACTTGCTCCAGAGGAGCAGGGGAAGTGCTCGGAGGAGGAGGAGGACAGGGATGTCGCGGACTGGTTCCGCGAGCGCTCTGAAAGGACGAAGGCAATGCAATCAGAGGCGCGGTCGAGTGGTTCTGTCGCTGCCTGGCGCGGATGCGATGGAGCCAACCGACGGCTGCACCATGGGCCCATCGAAGAGGGCCACTTGGTGTATCTCCGCCCCTTCCCCAACATGGGGCGAGAGGCAAGAGAACCGCGGGAGGTGTACCGTGTGGCCAGCATCAAGGCAGGGCAAGTGTGGCTCGAGGGGCCGGAAGGGTTTAGCGACCGCAGTTATCCGGCCACAGAGTTTGTGCTGCTGCCACCAGCATGGCAAACGCACATTCCTGGAACGAGAGGTTGCCTACCGCCTCTGGAGTAGCAAAAGGGCTCGCGGAGATGGAGAATGGAGGAGGTGCTGGACGTCTATGAAGAATAGGTGTCGTAACAGAAGCAGGAATGGAGCCAAGAACCAGAGGAGGTTGAGGAGGAAGAGTACGATGTCCGCAAACTGGCTGCAGAGGAGGTGAGGAAGGAACCAAGACAAGAGCAGCCGTGGCAGGGACAGCAGCTGGAGCAATGGAAGGAGAGGCGGCAGGAACAGATGGAGCAACGAGAACGGAGAAAGAGGGAGGAGCCTGAAGGTAGGCTCAAGCGACAGCCCGAGCAAACCTCAGCGGGGGTGGTCCAGCAGCCACCCTAGAGAGCACCAGCGCGAAGTGGGGTGCCAATGAGCCCCAAGACCTTGGCCAACTACACTGGCCTGTGCGTATGGTGCGGAGAGAATATCGCTGTTGAGCCACATCTAAAGGTGGTGTGCCGGGTGTGCCGAAACTGCGCACACCAGTCTGCCGGCGGAACCTCCAAAGCCTGCATTGGATGAAACCGCACCTGCTTGCTGTGCCTGAGGGAGGCAGATGAGGGGGAGGCCGCGAAGGAGCGGGAGGAGGAGGAAGGAGCGGGACCTGGCGATATGGGATCACCACCCCGTGGAAGGTGGGACCGAGAAGAGGAGGAGGAAGAGGAGGAAGAGGAAGAAGAGGAGGGCCCCTCTGAGCGAAGGAAAGGTCTGCGCACGGTTTCTGGAGCCACGATAAGGCAGTGGCAGGCGGAGGGACGGGTTGCGACATAAGAAAGAAGACGAAAGGAGCTGGAGGAGAAGACGTGTGCCCAGTGCGGCCAATGGTGGGGAGTGGCGGTACAGGATTGTGGCAGATGCCTCTGCAAAATCAGCACTGGATGTATGGCGCTACCTCGTGATGGGCGCGGAGGGCGTAGTGGGGCCGAGGCATATCCCACGTGCTTGAAGACGGTGCAAGATGGGGGAAGGTGTGCTGTCTGCACGAGGACTGCCCACCGCGAATGCATGGTTACAGGCAGCTCCGCCTGGAAGGGCCAATGTCACCAATGTGTGGGTAATGAGCTCCTTGAGCCGGACTACTACCTGAGCTTCATCGCGGAGACCCGAGAACCTGCATGCGCTGCCTGTCTGGAAGGGATGGCGGAGTTCATGAAGGGATGTGGCATGTGCCTGAAGATGTGCCACTAGCGGTGCGGCAAGAGGGGTAAGGAAGGAGTGTGGAACTGTCACCGCTGCCTCACTCAGCTTAGAAAAGAGGATTGGGGAACAGAAGGTTCCAGGCTGCATTGCTGCGGAGACGGATACATGGGTACCGTCACAAGGATGGCATGCCACTATGAGCATTGTGGATGATGGTCCCACGCGTAGTGTGCCACATAGGTAGGAAGGAATAAGGAAGGGCAGATGGTGTACCGCTGCACTAGTTGCAGGACGTATGAACGGATCCGACACTGCTCTACCTGCAAAAGAAGACTGGGCACGGAGGACATCACTGCAGGAGCCCGGTGCGAGGGGTGCCAGTTTTACGTGCATCAGGAGTGCTCCGCAAGATACCAATGAGAGGGCGGGGAGGTGGAGACGTACTGCCGCCCTTGCCAACAACGGCAGCGGCCGGGTCCCAAAGAGAAGTTCACGCGCCTACTGCGCTGACGGGACTCTAGGACAAAGTCTTGAAAAAGGGGTGGGGGGTTGGGGGCATCAGTGTGAGGCAAAAATCAACCGCATCTCCGCCGGGAAGAACGTGGATCCGCGGAAGGAAGTTGCCGCGACCCACAAGTCTGCGGAAAGAGGCATCCGCGACCACAGATCTGCGGAGGAGGATGAATGGGAGGCCGCGGAGCACCGGAGGACGTGCAAGGGATGCTGGCTCCCGCAATGAGGTTGCGGTAGAGCTTGGGAATGCGCGGACTCCAGTGGGGATGGAGGAGGACAGGCGGGAAACGTTGCTGCCAGGGAACAAATAATCAACGGCAGCTCCTCCACGGCTATTTGAAGCGCTTGTCGCGGAGAAGGCCAAAACGAGACGGGATAGGTAGAGATGGGAGTCCGCGGTGGGAAGAGAACATGTGCCGAGCCGCGCAGAGGTGGGAGTGAAGCAGGAGCGTCGGACGTGCAAGACATCAGCCGGCGGAACTGGATGTCAGGAAGAGGACGGCAGGAGCTCGGCCAATGAGAGCCCATGGTTGGCAGCGATGATCAAGAAGGAGGGCCAAGAGGACGCACCGCGCGAAGACGAATATTCAAGGAAGAACACAATGACCACGCATACCCAAGCTGCGGAGTGAAGGAAGAAGCAGTGGTATGGCAGAGCATTGTAGAAGAATTAGTGTATTGTGTCATCGAGGACAAGACCCGCGGTGCGCTTAACGCACCGCGCAGAGTCCAAAGTAGAGGGAAGAGTAATGTAGGAGGGGACTTAGAGAGCTAGGTGGGGTGACTATAAAGTAGTTGTGTAGTGGAGGAACCGGGAGGGTGTGATCTCGAGCTGCTCTTGTATTGCCTGACTTGATGCAAGTATCAATTCCAGTTGAAAGATTCAAGTCCTGACTCATTCATATCTAGACTGCGCCTCATGTATCACTGATCCGTGCATCTATCAATCAAGTTCCTACATCCACTCCTGCTTCCTATCTGAGATCCACCCCATCTAAGGAACAGGATGAGTGCCCTCCGTGAAGGCATTCCGCAGAGGACAAAATCTTCTCCTCCGAGTGTGTGCCTGTCCTACTGGTCGCTCCACTCCTAGTATTGGGTCCAACAAGGATTCCGCTAGGAATTGTCACCACCAAGGAACGCAAGTAGGGTGAAAGGTGCTTCCGGCAATGTCGCGGTATTGAGCACATCCACGGAACGGGGTTCCGCGGGCAGAGGAGTAAGAGGCCACGAGGTGGCAGATTCTCGTGTCAGCAAGGGGTGAGTCACGGAGCACTACCCACGCGCTAGGTCCTGATGGTGGGAGGCATCCGCGGAAGACCAAGAGAAGCAGCAAAGGACCAGTGAAGAGGTGCATCGCGGTACCGCGGAATGGCAGAAACGCGCAGCAGACCCGGCGCGCAACCAGATGGCGCGGAAGGAGAGTATTGCCCGGCAAAGTTGGGGCATCATTTCCCCCACTTACCAGTTGTGACTCGTGTTATGAGTTTTCAACGCTCACCACATACTGTAAAATCCGTTTGGTCATGGTTTGTGACGCATGCCTACTTTGGTTTGTTACTATACATGGTTACCACGTCATGTCATTACGTATCGAAGGTCTTTGTGCTTTCTTGTTGACAGCCAGTGTTCCCAAACCATTGTTCGCCCCCTCTTACTATCGGTGACCCGTGTTGTGAGTTTTAAACGTTGACCACATGAAGTGAAATTCTTTGTTCATGGTCAGTCACATATGCATACTTGTGTTGGTCACGGTGCATTGTAGCCACACTGAGCTAGTACGTATTGAAGGTGTTTGTACTTGATAGTCGATAACTAGTATCCACAAACCATTATATTCAACCCTGACCATTTGTGACTCGTGTTGTGAGTTGTCAATGTTTACCACACTTAGTGCCATGATTTGGTCATGGTCAGTGAGATATGCCTTCTTTGGTTGGACATCGTGCATGGTATCCACACCGTGCCACAATGTATTAAAGCTCTTATGCTTACTATTTGATACTTGGTGTTCCCAAACCGTTGTTTTCCCCTCTGACCATTTGTGACTCGTATTGTGAGTTGTCAATGTTCACCACACACAGCGGGTTTCTTTGCTCAAAGGCAGTACTTATGCCTACTTTGGCCGGTTATTGTGCATGGTTGCCATGCCGTGCTACTACTGACTGAAGGTCTTTGTACTTTCTCGTTGAGAACTGATATTCCCATAGCATTGTTTCCTCCCCTGACCATTTTTGTCTCGTGTTATCGTTGGTCAACGTTGACCACCCATATTGAAATTCCCTGGTCATGGTCAGTGACATATGCCTAGTTTGGTTGTTAAGTGTGCATATTAGCCACACCGTGCCACTACGTATTGAACTTCTTTGTCCCTTCTAGTCGATACATAGGGTTCCAAAACCATTATCTCTCCCTCTGACCATTTGTGACTCGTGTTATGAGTTTTCAATGTTGACCACACATAGTGGACTTCTTCGTTCATAGTCAGTGACATATGCATCCTCTGGTTGGTCACTGTGCACGCTAGTCATACCATGCCACTAATTGTTGAAAACATTTCAACTTGCTAGTTGATAACTAGTGTTCCCAACCCATGGTTTCCCCCACTGACTATTTATGACTCGTGTTATGAGTTTTCAACATTGACCACACACTGTGAGATCCGTTTGGTCATGGTTTGTGACACATTCCTGCTTTGGTTTGTCGGTGTACATGGTTACCATGCTGTGTCATTACGTATGGAAGGTCTTTGTGCTTTCTTGTTGACAGCTAGTGTTCCCAAACCATTGTTAGCCCCCTCTGACTATCTGTGACCCGTGTTGTGAGTTGTAAATGTTGACCACATGAAGTGAAATTCTTTGTTCATGGTCAGTAACATATGCATACTTTGGTTGGTCACTGTGCATTGTAGCCACACTGTGCCACTACATATTGAAGGTATATGTACTTGCTAGTCGATAAGTAGTATTCACAAACCATTATCTTCCACCCTGACCATTTGTGACTCGTGTTATGAGTTGTCAAGGTTTACCACACTTAATTCCATTATTTGGTCAGGTTCAGTGACATATGCCTATTTTGGTTGGTCATCGTGCATGGTATCCACACTATGCCACAACGTATTGAGGCTCCTTGTGCTTGCTATTTGATTGTCGGTGTTCCCAAACCATTATTTGTCCCTTTGACCATTTGTGACTCCTATAATGAGTTGTCAACGTTGACCACACTCAGTGGATTTCTTTGGTCAAAGGCAGTACATATACATACTTTGGTCGGTCATTGTGCATGGTAGCCACACCGTGTTACTACTAACTGAATGTCGTTGTATTTGTTAGTTGAGAACTGATGTTCCCATAGCATTGTTTCCTCCCCTGGCCGTTTGTGACTCGTGTTATGGTTGGTCAACGTTGACCACCCATATTGAAGTTATCTGGTCATGGTCATTTACATATCCCTACTTTGGTTGTTTGGTGTGCATATAAGCCACACAGTGCCAATACGTATTGAAGTTCTTTGTCCTTTCTAGTTGATACATAGGGTTCGCAAACCATTGTCTCTCCCTCTGACCATTTATGACTTGTGTTATGAGTTGTCAATGTTGACTACACATAGTTGACTCATTTGGTGATAGTCTGTGACATATGCATCCTTTGGTTGGGCACTGTGCATGCTAGCCACACCGTGCCACTACTTGTTGGAAGTATATATACTTGCTAGTTGATAACTAGTGTTCCCAACCCATGGTCTCCCCCACTGACCATTTGTGACTCGTGTTATGAGTTTTCAACGTTGAGCACACACTATGAAATCCGTTTGGTCATGGTTTGTGCCACATGCCTACTTTGGTTTGTCACTGTACATGGCTACCACGCCGTGTCATTACGTATCGAAGGTCTTTGTGCTTTCTTGTTCACAGCTAGTGTTCCCCAACCATTGTTAGCCCCCTTCAACTATCTGTGACCTGTTTTGTGAGTTGTAAATGTTGACCACATGAAGTGAAATTCTTTGTTCATGGTCAGTAACATATGCATGCTTTGGTTGGTCACTGAGCATTGTAGCCAAACTGTGCCACTACATAATAAAGGTATTTGTACTTGCTAGTCGATAACTAGTATTCACAAATCATTATCTTCCACCCTGACCATTTGTGACTCGTGTTATGAGTTATCATTGTTTACCACACTTAGTGCCATTATTTGGCCATGGTCATTGACATATGCCTACTTTGGTTGGTCATCGTGCATGGTATCCATACTGCGCCACAACATATTGAAGCTCCCTGTGCTTGCTATTTGATGTTTGGTGTTCCCAAACCATTGTTTCCCCTTCTGACCATTTGTGACTCGCATTATGAATTGTCAACGTCGACCGCACACAGCGGATTTCTTTGGTCAAAGGCACTACATATGCCTACTTTGGTTGCCCATTGTGCATGGTAGCCACACCGTGCTACTCCTGACTAAATGTCATTGTACTTGCTAGTTGAGAACTGACATTCCCATAGCATTGTTTCATCCCATTGCCCTTTGTGACTCGTGTTATGGTTGGTCAACGTTGACCACCCATGTTGAATTTCTTTGGTCATTGTCAGCGACATATGTCTAGTTTGGTTGTTTGGTATGCATATAAGCCACATCGTGCCACTACGTATTGAAGTTCTTTTTCCTTTCTAGTTGATACCTAGGGTTCCCAAACCATTGTCTCTCCTTCCGACCATTTGTAACTCGTGTTATGAGTTGTCAATGCTGACCACACATAGTGGACTTCTTCGTTCATAGTCAGTGACATATGCATCCTTTGGTTCGTTACTGTGCACACTAGCCACACCATGCCACTTCTTGTTGAAAATGTTTCGAATTGCTAGTTGATAACAAGTGTTCCCAACCCATGGTTTCCCCCACTGACCATTTGTGACTCGTGTTTTGAGTTTTCAACGTTGACCACACATTGTGAAATCCGTTTGGTCATGGTTTGTGACACATGCTTACTTTGGTTTGTCATCGTACATGGTTACCATGCTCTGTCATTACGTATCAAAGGTCTTTGTGCTTTCTTGTTGACAGCTAGTGTTCCCAAACCATTGTTAGCCCCCTCTGACTATCCGTGACCCGTGTTGTTAGTTGTAAATGTTGACAACATGAAGTGAAATTATTTGTTCATGGTCAGTGACATATGCATACTTTGGTTGGTCACTGTGCATTGTAGCCACACTGTGCCACTACATATTGAAGGTATCTGTACTTGCTATTCGATAACTAGTATTCACAAACCATTATCTTCCACCCTAACCATTTGTGACTCGTGTTATGAGTTGTCAAGTTTTACCACACTTAGTGCCATTATTTGGTCATGGTCAGTGACACATGCCTTGTTTGGTTGGTCATCGTGCATGGTATCCACACTGTGCCACAAAGTATTGAAGCTCTTGTGCTTGCTATTTGATACTCGCTGGTCCCAACTCAGTTTTCCCCACCTGACCATTTGTGACTCGTATTATGAGTTGTTAACGTTGACCACACACATCGGATTTCTTTGGTCAAAGGCAGTACATATGCCTACTTTGGTCGGTCATTGTGCATGGTAGCCACACCGTGCTACTACTGACTGAAGGGCGTTGAACTTGCTACTTGATCATTGATATTCCCATAGCATTGTTTCCTCCCCTGACCGTTTGTGACGCGTGTTATGGTTGGTCAACGTTGACGACCCATAATGAAAATATCTAGACATGGTCAGTGACGTATGCCTAGTTTGGTTGTTTGGTGTGCATAGTAGCCACACTGTGCCACTACGTATTGAAGTTCTTTGTCCTTTGTAGTTGATACATAGGGTTCCCAAACCATTGTCTCTCCCTCTGACCATTTGTGACTGGTGTTATGAGTTGTCAATGTTGACCACACATAGTGGACTTCTTCGGTCATAGTCAATGACATATGCATCCTTTGGTTGGTCACTATACATGCTGGCCACACCGTGCCTGTACATGTTAAAAATCTTTCTACTTGCTAGTTGATAACTAGTGTTCCCAACCCATGGTCTCCCCCACTGACCATTTATGACCCGTGTTATGAGTTTTCGACATTGACAACACACTGTGAAATCTGTTTGGTCATGGTTTGTGACATATGCCTACATTGGTTTGTCACTGTACATGGTTACCACGCTTTGTCATTACGTATCAAAAGTCTTTGTGCTTTCTTGGTGACAGCTAGTGTTCCCAAACCATTGTCACCCCCTTTGACTATCAGTAACTCGTGTTGTGAATTGTCAACCCTGACCACATGAAGTAAAACTCGTTGGTCATGGTCAGTGACATATGTATACTTTGGTTGGTCACGGTGCATGGTAGCCAAGCTGTGCCAATACATATTGAAGGTATTTGTACTCTTTAGTCGATAACTAGTATTCACAAACCATTATCTTCCACCACGACCATTCGTGACTCGTGTTATGTGTTGTCAAGTTTTACCACACTTAGTGACGTTATTCTGTCATGGTCAGTGACATATAACTACTTTGGTTGGTCATCGTGCATGGTATCCACACTTTCCACAACTTATTGAAGGTCCTTGTGCTTGCTAGTTGATACGTGGTGTTCCCAACCCATTGTCTCCCCATCTGATCATTTGTGACTCCAACTATAAGTTGTCAATGCTGACCACACACAGCGGATTTCTTTGGTCAAAGGTAGTACATATGCCTACTTTGGTCAGTCATTGTGCATGGTAGCCACACCGTGCTTATATTGATTGAAGGTCGCTGTACTTGCTAGTTGAGCACTGATAGTCACATACCATTGTTTCCCCCTCTGACCCTTTGTGACTCGTGTTATGGTTGGTGAATGTTGACCACCCATATTAAAATTATTTCATCATGGTCGGTGACATCTGCCTAGTTTTGTTTCTTGGTGTGCATAGTAGCCACACAGTGCAACTACGTATTGAATTTCTTTGTCATTTCTAGTCAATACATAGGGTTCCCAAATCATTGTCTCTCCCTCTCACCATTTGTGACTCGTGTTGTGAGTTGGTAATAATGACCATACATAGTGGACTTATTCGGTCATACTCAGTGACGTGTGCATCCTTTGGTTGGTCACTGTGCACGCTAGCCACACCATGCCACTCCTTGTTGAGAATCTTTCTTCATGCTATTTGATAACTAGTGTTCCCAACCCATGTTTCCCCTCTGATCATCTGTGACTCATGTTATGGGTTGTGAACGTTGACCACCCTTATTGAAATTCTTTGGTCGTGGTTAGTGACATATGCCTAGTTTGGTTTGTCACTGTACGTGATTACCACGCCGTGTTACTACGTATTGAAGGTCTTTGTGTTTTCTAGTTGATAGCTAGTGTTCCCAAACTATTGTTACCCCCTCCGACTTCCAGTGACTCATGTTGTGAGTTGTCAACGCTGACCACATGAAGTTAAATTCTTTGTCCATGGTCAATGACATATTCATTTTTTGGTTGGTCACTGTGCATTGTAGCCACACCGTGCCACTACATATTGAAGGTGTTTGTACTTGCTAATCAATAACTAGTATTCACAAACTATTATCTTCCACCCTGACCATTTGTGACTCGTTTTGTGGGTTGTTAATGTTTACCACACTTAGTGCCATTATTTGGTCATGGTCAGTGACATATGCATACTTTGGTTGGTCATTGTGCATGGTATCTACACCGTGCCACAACTTATTGAAGCTCTCGTTGCTTGCTTTTTGATACATGGTGTTTCCAAACGATTGTTTCCCCCTCTGGCCATTTGTGACTGGTGTTATGAGTTGTCAATGTTGACCACACACAACAGAGTTCTTTCCTCAAAGGCAGTACATATGCCTACTTTGGTCGTTCATTGTGCATGGTAGCCACACCGTGCTACTACTGACTGAAGGTCCTTGTTCTTGCTAGTTGAGAACTGCTATTCCCATAGCATTATCGCCTCCCTTGACCGTTTTTGGATCGTGTTATGGTTGGTCAACGTTGACCACCCATATTGAAATTCTCTCATCATGGTCAGTGACATTTGCCTAGTTTGGTTATTTGGTGTGCATGTTAGCTCCACCGTGTCACTACGTATTGAAGTTCCTTGTCCTTTCTAGTCGATACGTAGGGTTTCAAAACCATTGTCTCTCCCTCTCACCATTTGTGACTCGTGTTATGAGTTGTCAATGTTGACTACACATAATGGATTTGTTCTGTCATAGTCAGTGACATATGCATCCTTTGGTTGGTCACTGTGCACGCTAGCCACACCGTGCCACTACTTGTTGAAAATCGTTTTGCTTGCTATTTGATAACTAGTGTTCCCAACCCATGGTTTCCCCCATTTACCAGTTCTGACTCGTGTTATGAGTTTTCAACGTTGACTACACACTGTGAAATCTGTTTGGTCATGGGTTGTGACACATGCCTACTTTGGTTTGTTACTGTACATGGTTACCACACCGTGTCATTACGTATCAAAGGTCTTTGTGCTTTCTTGTTGACAGCCTGTGTTCCCAAACCATTGTTAGCCTTCTCTGACTATCTGTGACCTGTGTTGTGGGTTATAAATGTTGACCACATGAAGTGAAATTCCTTGTTCATGGTCAGTCACATATGCATACTTTGGTTGGTCACAGTGCATTGTAGCCACACTGTGCCACTACATATTGACAGTATTTGTACTTGCTAGTCAATAACTAGTATGCACAAACCATTGTATTCCACCCTGGCCATTTTTGACTTGTTTTATGAGTTGTCAAGGTTTACCACACTTAGTGCCATTATTTGGTAATGGTCAGTGACATATGCCTACTTTGTTTGGTCATCGTCCGTGGTATCCACACCGTGCCACAGCATATTGAAGCTCCTTGTGCTTGCTATTTGATACTTGGTGTTCCCAAACCGTTGTTTTCCCCTCTGACCATTTGTGACTCGTATTCTGAGTTGTCAATGTTGACCACACACAGCGGGTTTCTTTGCTCGAAGGCAGTACATATACCTACTTTGGTCGGTCATTGTGTATGGTTGCCACGCCGTGCTACTACTGACTGAAGGTCGTTGTACTTTCTCGTTGAGAACTGATATTCCCATAGCATTATTTCATCCCCTGACCGTTTTTGTCTCGTGTTATGGTTGGTCAACGTTGACAACCCATATTGAAATTTCCTGGTCATGGTCAGTGACATATGCCTAGTTTGGTTGTTTGGTGTGCATATTTGCCACACCTTGCCACTACGTATTGACGTTCTTTATCATTTCTAGTCAATACATAGGGTTTGCAAACCATTGTATCTCCCTCTGACCATTTGTGACTCGTGTTATGAGTTGTCAATGTTGACCACACATAGTGGACTTCTTCGTTCATAGTCAGTGACATATGCATCCTTTGGGTGGTCACTGTGCATTCTAGCCACACCATGCCACTACGTGTTGAGAACATTTCGACTTGCTAGTTAGTAACTAGTGTTCCCAACCCATGGTTTCCCCCACTGACCATTTGTGACTCGTGTTATGAGTTTCCAACGTTGACCACACACTGTGAAATCGGTTTGGTCATGGTTTGTGACACGTGCCTACTTTGGCTTTTTTCTGTACATGGTTACCACGCCGTGTCATTACGTATCAAAGATCTTTGTACTTTTTTGTTGACAGCCAGTATTCCCAAACCATTGTTAGCCTCCTCTGACTATTTGTGACCCGTGTTGTGAGTTATAAATGTTGACCAAATGATGTGAAATTCTTTGTCCATGGTCAGTCACATATGCATAGTTTGGTCGGTCACACGGCATTGTAGCCACACTGTGCCACTACATATTGAAGGTATTTGTACTTGCTAGTCAATAACTAGTATTCACAAACCATTATCTTCCACCCTGACCATTTGTGACTCGTTTTATGAGTTGTCAAGGTTTACCACACTTACTGCCATTGTTTGGTCATGGTCAGTGACATATGCCTACTTTGGTTGGTCATCGTGCATGGCATCCACACTGTGCCACAATTTATGGAAGCTCCTTGTGCTTGCTAGTTGATACCTGGTGTTCCCAAACCATTGTTGTCCCCTGTGACAAATTGTGACTCATATTGTGAGTTGTAAATATTGACCACACAGAGCGGGTTTCTTTGCTCAAGGCAGTACATATGCCTACTTTGGTCGTTCATTGTGCATGGTTGCCACGCCATGCTACTTCTGACTGAAGGTCGTTATAGGTTTCCGTTGATAACTGATATTCCCATAGCATTGTTTCCTCCCCTGACCGTTTTTGTCTCGTGTTATGGTTGGTCAACGTTGACCACCCATATTGAAATTCCATGGTCATGGTCGGTGACATATGCCTAGTTTGGTTGTTTGGTGTGCATATTAGCCACACCCTGCCACTGCGTTTTGAAGTTCCTTGTCCTTTCTAGTCGATACATAGGGTTCCCAAACCATTGTCTCTCCCTATGACCATTTGTGACTCGTGTTGTCATGAGTTGTCAATGTTGACCACACATAGTGGACATGTTCGGTCATAGTCAGTGACATATGCATCCTTTGGTTGGTCACCGTGCACGCTAGCCACACCGTGCCTCCACTTGTTGAGTATATTTCTACTTGCTAGTTGATACCTAGTGTTCCCAACCCATGGTTTCTTTCACTAACCAGTTGTGACTCGTGTTATGAGTTATCAACGTTGACCACACACTGTGAAGTCCGTTTGGTCATGGTTTGTGACACATGCCTACTTTGGTTTGTCATTGTACATGGTTATCAAGCCGTGTTATTTTGTATCGAAGGCCTTTGTGCTTTCTTGTTGAGAGCCAGTGTTCCTAAACCATTGTTAGCCCCCTCTGACTATCTGTGACCCGTGTTGTGCGTTGTTAATGTTGACCACATGAAGTGAAATACTTTGTTCATGGTTAGTCACATATGCATAATTTCGTTGGTCACAGTGCATTGAAGCCACACTGTGCCACTACATATTGAAGGTATTTGTACTTGCTAGTTGACAACTAGTATCCAGAAATCATTATCTTCCATCCTGACCATTTGTGACTCGTGTTATGAGTTGTCAAGGTTTACCACACTTAGTGCCATTATTTGGTCATGGTCATTCTGCATAGTATCCACAGTGTGCCACAACGTATTGAAGCTCCTTGTGCTTGCTATTTGATACCTAGTGTTCCCAAACCATTGTTTTGCCCTCAGACCATTTGTGACTTGTATCATGAGTTGTCAACGTTGACAACACACAGCGGATTTCTTTGGTCAAAGGAAGTACACATGCCTACTTTGGTCGGTCATTGTGCATGGTAGCCACACCGTACTTATACTGATTGAAGGTCGGTGTACTTGCTATTTGAGAATGTATTCACGGACCATTGTTTCCCCCTCTGACCCTTTGTGACTCATGTTATGGTTGGTGAATGTTGACCACCCATATTGAAAGTCTTTCATCATGGTCGGTGACATATGCCTATTTTGGTTTTTTGGTGTGCATAGTAGCCACACCGTGCCACTACGTATTGAAGTTCTTTGTCCTTTCTACTCAATACATAGGGTTCCCAGATCATTGTCTCTCCCTCTGACCATTTGTGACTAGTGTTAGGAGTTGTCAACGTTGACCATACATAGTGGACATCTTCGGTCATTGTCAGTGACGTGTGCATCCTTTGGTTGGTCACTGTGCACGCTAGCCACACCGTGCCACTACTTGTTGAAAATATTTCTACTTGCTAGTTGATAACTAGTGTTCCCAACCCACGTTTTCCCCCTTTGACCATTTGTGACTCCTGTCATGGGTTGTGAACGTTGACCACCCTTATTGAAGTTCTTTGGTCATGGTTAGTGACGTAAGCCTAGTCTGGTTTGTCAATGTACGCGGTTACCACGCCGTGTCACTGCGTATTGAAGGTCTTTGTGCTTTCTAGTTGATAACTAGTGTTCCCAAACCATTGTTACCCCCTCTGACTATCAGTGACTTGTTTTGTGAGTTGTCAACGCTGACCACATGAAGTGAGATTCTTTGTTCATGGTCAGTGACATATGCATTCTTTGGTTGGTCACTGTGCATGGTACCCACGCTGTGCCACTACACATTGAAGGTATTTGTACTTGCTACTCAATAAGTAGTATTCACGAACCGTTGTCTTCCACTGTGACCATTTGTGACTCATGTAATGAGCTGTCAACATTTACCGCACTTATTGACATTATTTGGTCATGGTCAGTGACATATGCCTACTTTGGTTGATCATCGTGCATGGTATCCACACCGTGCCACAACTTGTTGAGGGTCCTTGTGCTTGCTTGTTGATACCTGATGTTCCCAGACCATTAGTTAAGCCTCTGACCATTTGTGAGTCGTGTTATGAGTTGTCAATGTTGACCACACATAGTGGACTTCTTCGGTCATAGTCAGTGACATGTGCATCCTTTGGTTGCTCACTGTGCACGCTATCCACATCGTGCCACTACTTGTTGAAAATCTTTCTACTTGCTAGTTTATAACTAGAGTTCCCAGCCCATGATTTCCCCCTGAGCATTTTTTACTCGTGTTTTGTGTTTTCAACGTTGACCACACACTCTGAAATCCGTTTGGTCATGGTTAGTGACATATGCCTACCTTGGTTTTTCAATGCACATGGTTACCACGTCGTGTCACTACGTATTGAAGGTCTTTGTGCTTTCGTGTTGAGAGATAGTGTTCCCAAACCATTGTAGCCCCATCTGAATATCTATGACTTGTGTTGTGAGTTGTCGGCATTGACCACATAAAGTGAAGTTCTTTGTTCATTGTCAGTGACATATGCATACTTTGGTTGGTCACTGTGCATTGTAGCCACACTATGCCACTACATATTGAAGGTATTTGTACTTTCTATTCAGTAACTAGTATTGAGAAACCATTATCTTCCACTCTGACCATTTGTGACTAGTGTTATGAGTTGTCAAAGTGTACCACGCATGGTGAGATTATTTGGTCATGGTCAGTGACATATGTTCACTTTGGTTGGTCGTCGTGCATGGTATCCACACCGTGCCAAAACATATTGCAGCTCCTTGTGCTTGCTAGTTGATACTTGGTGTTCCCAAACCATTGTTTCCCCCTCTTACCACTTGTGACTTGTATTATGAGTTATCAACGTTGACCATACACAGCGGATTTCTTTGGTCAAGGACAGTACACATGCCTACTTTGGTCGGTCATTGTGCATGGTAGCCACACCATGCTTCTACTGACTGAAGGTCGTTGTACTTGCTAGTTGGTATCTAGTATTCCCAAACCATTTTTTCCCCCTCTGACAATTTGTGACCCATATCATGGGTTGTGAACGTTGACCACACATAGTAGAATTATTTGGTCATTGTAAGTGGCACATGCCTAATCTGGTTGGTCATTGTGCATGGTAGCCACACCATTCCACTACTTGTTTAAACTCTTTGTACTTGCTAGTCAATTAATTGCAAAAGGTTTCTCCCTTTGACACCAGGTCGGTTTTTGTTGATTTGTTACGCATAGGTGTCTTCACTGGAATACTCCCTCCCACCCCCCTAGACGGATGTTCCGCGGACGACCTGGAAGACAGATTTGCGACCGCATTATAGCAGCCCCCCT
>SZWC01000003.1:161107-173081 GCA_023375785.1 Penium margaritaceum | reverse complement strand
CCCCCATTAACCAGTTGTGACTCGTGCTATGAGTTTTCAACGTTGACCACACTCTGTGAAATCCGTTTGGTCATGGGTTGTGACACATGCCTACTTTGCTTTGTTACTGTACATGGCTACCACGCCGTGTCACTACGTATCGAAGGTCTTTGTGCTTTCTTGTTGACAACCAGTGTTCGCAAACCATTGATAGCCCCCTCTGACTATCTATGACCCGTGTTGTGAGTTACAAATGTTGACCACATGAAGTGAAATTCTTTGTTCATGGTCAGTCACACATGCATACCTTGGTTGGTCACAGTGCATTGTAGCCACACTGTCCCACAACATGTTAAAGGTATTTGTACTTGCTAGTCGATAACTAGTATTCACAAACCATTACATTCCACCCTGACAATTTGTGACTCGTGTTATGAGTTGTCAAGGTTCACCACACTTAGAACCATTACTTGGTCATGGTCAGTGACATATGCCTACTTTGTTTGGTCATCCTGCATGGTATCCACACCGTGCAACAATGTATTGAAGCTCCTTGTACTTGCTATTTGATTCTTGGTGTTCCCAAACCGTTGTTTTCCCCTCTAACCATTTGTGACTTGTATTCTGAGTTGTCAATGTTGACCACACACAGCGGGTTTCTTTGCTCAAAGGCTGTACATACGCCTACTTTGGTTGGTCATTGTGTATGGTTGCCACGCCGTGCTACTACTGACTGAAGGTCGTTGTACTTTCTCAATGAGAACTGATATTCCCATAGCATTGTTTCATCCCCTGACCGTTTTTGACTCGTGTTATGGTTTGTCAACGTTGACCATCAATATTGACATTCCCTGGTCATGGTCAGTGACATATGCCTAGTTTGGTTGTTTGGTGTGCATATTAGCCACAGCGTGCCACTACGAGTTGAAGTTCTTTGTCCTTTCTAGTCGATACATAGGGTTCCCAAACCATTGTCTCCCCCTGTGACCATTTGTGACTCGTGTTATGAGTTGTCAATGTTGTCCACACATAGTGGACTTCTCCGTTCATAGTCAGTGACATATGCATCCTTTGGTTGGTCACTGTGCACGCTAGCCACACCATGCCACTACTTGTTGAAAATGTTTCAACTTGCTAGTTGATAACTAGTGTTCCCAACCAATGTTTTCCTCCACAGACCATTTTTGACTCGTGTTATGAGTTCTCAACGTTGACCACACACTGTGAAATCCATTTGGTCATGGTTTGTGACACATGCCTACTTTGGTTTGTCACTGTACATGGTTACCACGCCGTGTCATTGCGTATCGAAGGTCTTTGTCATTTCTTGTTGACAACTTGTGTTCCCAAACCATTGTTAGCACCCTCTGACTATCTGTGACCCGTGTTGTAAGTTGTAAATGTTGACCACATGAAGAGAAATTTTTTGTTCGTGGTCAGTGACATATGCATACGTTGGTTGGTCACTGTGCATTGTAGCCACACTGTGCCACTACATATTGAAGGTATTTGTACTTGCTAGTCGATAACTAGTATTCACAAACCATTATCTTCCACCCTGACCATTTGTGACTCGTGTTATGAGTTGTCAGGGTTTACCGCGCTTAGTGCCATTATTTGGTCATGGTCAGTGACATGTGCCTACTTTGGTTGGTCATCGTGCATGGTATCCACACCGTGCCACAACGTATTGAAGCTCCTTGTGCTTGCTAGTTCATAGTTGGTGTTCCCAAACCATTGTCTCCCCCTCTGACCATTTTTTACTTGTGTTATGAGTTGTCAACATTGACCACACACAGTGGATTTCTTTGGTCAAATGTAGTACATATGCCTACTTTGGTTGGTCATTGTGCATGGTAGCCACACCGTGCTTATAGTGATTGAAGGCCGATGTACTTGCTAGTTGATAACTGATATTCAAAGACCATTGTTTCCCCCTCTGACCCTTTGTGACTCGTGTTATGGTTGGTGAATGTTGACCACCCATATTGAAATCCTTTCATCATGGTCGGTGACATATGCCTAGTTTGGTTTTATGGTGTGCATAGTAGCAACACCGTGCCACTGCGTATTGAAGTTCTTTTTCCTTTCTAGTCGATACATATGGTTTCCAAATCATTGTCTCTCCCTCCGACCATTTGCGACTCGTGTTATGAGTTGTCAATGTTGACCATACATAGTGGACTTCTTCGGTCATATTCAGTGATGTCTGCATCCTTTGGTTGGTCACTGTGAACGCTAGCCACACCGTGCCACTACTTGTTGAAAATCTTTCTACTTGCTAGTTGATAACTATTGTTCCCAACCCATGTTGTCCCCCGCTGACCATTTGTGACTCATGTTATGGGTTGTGAACTTTGACCACCCTTATTGAAATTCTTTGGTCAGGGTTAGTGACATATGCCTAGTTTGGTTTGTCACTGTACTTGGTTACCACGTCGTGTCACTGCGTATTGAAGTTCGTTGTGCGTTCTAGTTGATAGCTTGTGTTCCCAACCCATTGTTACCCCATCTGACTATCACTGACTCTTGTTGTGGGTTGTCAACGCTGACCACACCAAGATTAATTCTTTGTTCATGGTCAGTGACACATGTATGCTTTGGTTGGTCAGTGTGCATTGTAACCACACTGTGCCACGACATATTGAAGGTATCTGTACTTGCTAGTCAATAACTAGTATTCACAAACCATTTTCTTCCACCCTGACCATTTGTGACTCGTGTTATGAGTTGCCAGGGTTTACCACACTTAGTGCCATTATTTGGTCATGGTCAGTGACATATGCCTACTTTGGTTGGTCATCGTGCATGGTATCCACACCGTGCCACAACTTATTGAAGCTCCGTGTGCTTGCTTTTTGATACTCGATGTTCCCAAACCATTGTTTCCCCCTCTGACCATATGTAACTTGTATTATGAGTTGTCAATGTTGACCACACACAGCAGATTTCTTTGGTCAAAGGCAGTACATAAGCCTACTTTGGTCGTTCATTGTGCATGGTAGCCACACCTTGCTACTACTAACGGAAGGTCGTTGTACCTGCTAGTTGAGAACAGATATTCCCATAACATTGTTTCCTCCCCTGACCGTTTTTGTCTCGTGTTATGGTTGGTCATTGTTGACCACCCATAGTGAAATTCCTTAGTCATGGTTAGTGACATATGCCTAGTTTGGTTGTTTGGTGTGCATGTTAGCCAAACCGTGCCACTACGTATTGAAGTTCTTTGTCCTTTCTAGTCGATGCATAGGGTTCCCAAACCGTTGTCTCTCCCTCTGGCCATTTGTGACTCGTGTTATCAGTTGTCAATGTTGACCGCACATAGTGGACTTCTTCTATTAAAGTTAGTGACATATGCATCCTTTGGTTGGTCACTGTGCACGCTAGCCACACCATACCACTACTTGTTTAAAGTGTTGTGACTTGCTAGTTCATAACTAGTGTTCGCAACCCCTGGTTTTCCCTATTGACCATTTGTGACTCGTGTTATGAGTTTTCAACGTTGACCACACACTGTGAAATCCGTTTGGTCATGGTTTGTGACACATGCCTACTTTGGGTTGTCACCGTACATGGTTACCACGCTGTGTCATTGTGTATTGAAGGTCTTTGTGCTTTATTGTTGACAGCTAGTGTTCCCAAACCATTGTTAGCCCCATCTGACTATCTGTGACCCGTGCTGTGAGTTGTAAATGTTGACCACATGAAGTAAAATTCCTTGTTCATGGTCAGTGACATGCATACTTTGGTTGGTCAATGTGCATTGTAGCCACACTGTGCCACTACAAATCTAAGGTATTTGTATTTGCTAGTCGATAACTAGTTTTCACAAACCATTCTCTTCCACCCCGACCATTTGTGACTCGTGTTATGAGCTGTCAAGGTTTACCACACTGATTGCCATTTTTTGGTCATGGTCAGTGACATATGCCTACTTTGGTTGGTCATCCTGCATGGTATCCACAATGGGCCACAACGTATTGAAGCTCCTTGTGCTTGCTATTTGATACTTGGTTATCCAAACCATTGTTTCCCCCTCTGACCATTTATGTCTCGTTTTATGAGCTGTCAACGTTGACCACAAACAGCGTATTTCTTTTGTCAAAGGCAGTACATATGCCTACTTTGGCCGGTCATTGTGCATGGTAGCCACACCGTGCTACTACTGACTGAAGGTTGTTGTACTTGCTAGTTGAGAACTGATATTCCCATAGCATTGTTCCCTCCCCTGACCGTTTGTGACTCGTGTTATGGTTGGTCAACATTGACCAGCCATATTGAAATTATCTGGTCATGGTCAGTGACATATGCCTAGTTTGGTTGTTTGGTGTGCATAGTAGCCACGCCGTGCCACTACGTATTGAAGTTCTTTGTCCTTTCTACTTGATACATAGGGTTCCCAAACCATTGTCTCTCCCTCTGACCATTTGTGACACGTGTTATGAGTTGTCAATGTTGACCACACATAATGGACTGCTTCGGTCATAGTCAGTGACATATGCATCCTTTGATTGGTCACTGTGCATGCTAGCAACACCGTGCCACTACTTGTTGAAAATATTTCTACTTGCTAGTTGATAACTAGTGTTCCCAACCCATGATTTTCCCCACTCACCAGTTGTGACTCGTGTTACGAGATTTCAATGCTGACCACACACTGGAATCCGTTTGGTCATGGTTTGTGACACATGCCTTTTTTGGTTGTTTACTGGACATGGGTACCACGCCGTGTCGTTACGCATCGAAGGTATTTGTGCTTTCTTGTTGACAGCCAGTGTTCCCAACCCATTGCTAGCACCCTCTGACTATATCTGACCCGTGTTGTGAGTTGTAAACGTTGACAACGTGAAGTGAAATTCTTTGTTCATGATCAGTCACATATGCATACTTTGGTTGGTCACTGTGCATTGTAGCCACACTGTGCCACTACATATTGAAGGTACTTGTACTTGCCAGTCGATAGCTAGTATTCACAAACCATTGTATTCCACCCTGACCATTTGTGACTCATGTTATGAGTTGTCAAGGTTTACCACACTTATTGCCATTGTTTGGTCATGTTCAGTGACATATGCCTACTTTGGTTAGTCATCGTGCATGGTATCCACGCCGTGCCACATCGTATTGAAGCTCCTTGTGCTTGCTATTTGATACTTGGTGTCCCCAAACCGTTGTTTTCCCTTCTGACCATTTGTGACTCGTGTTATGAGCTGTCAATGTTGACCACACACAGCGGGTTTCTTTGGTAAAAGGTAGTACATATGCCTACTTTTGTCGGTCGTTCTGCATGGTTGCCACGCCGTGCTACTACTTACTGAAGGTCGTTGTACTTTATCGTTAAGAACTGATACTCCCATAGCATTGTTTCCTCCCCTGACCGTTTCTGTCTCGTGTTATGGTCAGTCAACGTTAACCACCCATATTGAAATTCCCTGGTCATGGTCAATGACATATGCATAGTTTGGTTGTTTTGTGTGCATGTTAGCCACACCGTGCCACCACATATTGAAGTTATTTGTCCTTTCTAGTCAATACAAAGGGTTCCCAAACCATTGTCCCTCCCTCTGACCATTTGTGACCCGTGTTATGAGTTGTCAATGTTGACCACACATAGTGGCATCTTCGTTCATAGTCAGTGACATATGCATCCTTTAGTTGGTCACTGTGCACGCTAGCCACAACGTGCCACTACTTGTTGAATGTATGTATACTTGCTGGTTGATAACTAGTGTTCCCAACCCATGGTCTCCCCCACTGACTATTTGTGACTCGTGTTATGAGTTTTCAACGTTGACCACACACTGTGAAATCCGTTTGGTCATGGTTTGTGACATATGCCTACTTTGGTTTGTCACTGTACATGGTTACCACGCCGTGGCACTACGTATCAAAGGTCTTTGTGCTTTCCAGTTGATAGCTAGTGTCCCAAAACCATTGCTACCCCCTCTAACTATCAATGACTTGTGTTGTGAGTTGTCAACGCTGATCACATAAAGTGAAATTCCTTGGTCATGGTCAGTGACATATGCATACTTTGGTTGGTCACTGTGCATGGTAGCCACGCTGTGCCACTACATATTGAAGGTGTTTGTACTTGCTAGTCGATAACTAGTATTCACAAACCATTATCTTCCACCCTGACCATTTGTGACTCGTGTTATGAGCTGTCAAATTTTACCACACTTAGTGACATTATTTGGTCATGGTCAGGGACATAGGCCTACTTTGGTTGGTCATCGTGCATGGCATCCACACCGTGCCACAACGTTATGAAAGGTTCTTGTGCTTGCTAGCTGATACCTTGTGTTCCCAAACCATTGTATCCCCCTCTGACCATTTGTTACTCCTATTCTGTGTTTTCAATGCTGACCACACACAGCGGGTTTCTTTGGTCAAAGGTAGTGCATATGCCTACTTGGTCGGTCATTGTGCATGGTAGCCACACCGTGGTTATACTGATTGAAGGTCATTGTACTTGCTAGTTGAGAACTCATATACACAGACCATTGTTTCCCCCTCTGACCCTTTGTGACTCATGTTATGGTTGGTGACTATTGACCACCCATATTGAAAATCTTTCATCATGGTTGGTGACATATGCCTAGTTTGGTTGTTTGGTGTGCATAGTAGCCAAACCGTACCACTACGTATTGAAGCTCTTTGTCCTTTCTAGTCGATACATATGGTTCCCAAAACATTGTCTCTCCCTCTGACCATTTGTAACTCGGGTTATGAGTTGTCAATGTTGATCATACATAGTGGACTTCTTCGTTCATATTCAGTGACATATGCATCCTTTGGTTGGTCACTCTGCACGCTAGCCACACCGTGCCACTACTTGTTCAAAATCCTTGTACTTGCTAGTTCATAACTAATGTTCCCAACCCATGGTTTCCCCCACTGACCAGCTGTGACTTGTGTCATGAGTTTTCAACGTTGACCACACACAGCGAAATCCATTTGGTCATTGTTTGTGACACATGCCTACTTTGGTTTGTTACTGTACTTGGTTACCACGCCGTGTCATTACGTATCGAAGGTCTTTGTGCTTTCTTGTTGACAGCTTGTGTTCCCAAACCATGGTTAGCCCTCTCTCACTATCTGTGACCTGTGTTGTGAGTTGTAAATGTTGACCACCTGAAGTGAAATTCTTTGTTCATGGTCAGTAACATATGCCTGCTTTGGTTGGTCAATGTGCATTGTAGCCACACTGTGCCACTACATATTGAAGATATTTGTACTTGCTAGTCAACAACTAGTATTCCCAAACCATTATCTTCCACCCTGACCATTTGTGACTCGTGTTCTGAGTTGTCAAGGTTTACCACACTTAGTGCCATTATCTGGTCATGGTCAGTGACATATGCCTACTTTGGTTGGTCATCGTGCATGGTATCCACACTGTGCCACAATGTATTGAAGCTCCTTGTGCTTCCTATTTGATACTTGGTGTTCCCAAACCATTGTTTCCCCATCTAAGAATCTGTGAGTCGTACTATGAGTTGTCACCGTTGACCACACACAGTGGATTAGTTTGCTCAAAGGCAGTACATATTCCTACTTTGGTCGGTCGTTGTGCATGGTAGCCACATCGTGGTATTACTGATTGAAAGGCATTGTACTTGCTAGTTGAAAATGGATATTCCCAAACCATTGTTCCCCCCTCTGACCATTTCTGACTCGTGTTATGGTTGGTGAACGTTGACCATCCATATTCAAATTCATTGGTCATGGTCAGTGAGATATGCATAGTTTGGTTGTTTGGTGTGCATAGCAGCCACACTGTGCCACTACGTTTTGAAGTTCTTTTTCCTTTCTAGTCCATGCATAGGGTTCCCAAACCATTGTCTCTCCCTCTGACCATTTGTGAGTCGTTTTATGAGCTGTCAGTGTTGACTACGCATACTGGATTTCTTCGGTCTTAGTCAGTGACGTATTCATCTTTTGGTTGGTCACTGTGCACGCTAGCCAAACCGTGCCACTTCTTGTTGAAATTATTCGTACTTGCTAGTTGACAACTAGTGTTCCCAATCCATTGTTTGCCCCTCTCACCATTTGTGACTCGTGTTATGAGTTTTCAGTATTGACCACACACTGTGAAGTTTGTTTCGTCATGGTTAGTTACATATACCTACTTTGGTTTGTCACTGTACATGGTTACCACACAATGTCACTACATATTAAAGGTATTTGTGCTCTCTGGTTAATAGCTATTGTTCCCAAACCATTGTTACCCCCCTTTGACTATATGTGACTCGTGTTGTGCGTTGTCAACGCTGACCACATGAATTGAAATTCGTTGGTCATGGTCAGTGACATATGCATACTTTGGTTGGTCACTGTGCATGGTAGCCACGCTGTGCCACTACATATTGAAGGTATTTTTACTTGCTACTTGAAAACTAGTATTCACGAACCACTATCTTCCACTCTGACCATTTGTGACCCGTGTTATGAGCTGTCAAAGTTTACCACACTTATTGACATTATCTGGTCATGGTCAGTGACATATGCCCACTTTGGTTGGTCATCGTGCATGGTATCTACACCGTGCCACAACTTGTTGAAGGTCCTTGTGTTTGCTAGTTGATACCTGTTGTTCCCAGACCATTGGTCCCTCCTCTGACCATTTGTGACTTGTGTTATGAGTTGTCAATGTTGACCACACATATTGGACTTCTTCAGGCATAGTCAGTGACATATGCATCATTTTGTTGGTCACTGTGCACGCTAGCCACACCGTGCCACTACTTGTTGAAAATCTTTCTACTTGCTAGTTGATAACTGGTGTTCCCAACCCATGGTTTCCCCCCTGACCATTTGCGACTCGTGTTCTGCATTTTCAACGTTGACCACACACTCTAAAATCCGTTTGGTCATGGTTAGTGACATATGCCTACTTTGGTTTGTAATTGTACATGGTTACCACGTTGTGTCACTACGTATCGAAGGTCTTTGTGCTTTCTTGTTGATAGATAGTGTTCCCAAACCATTGTTACCCCTTCTGAATATCTATGACTCGTGTTGTGAATTGTCAAATTTGACCACATGAAGTGAAATTCTTTGTTAATGGGCAGTGACACATGCATAGTTTGGTTGGTCACTGTGCATTGTAGCCACACTGTGCCACTACATATTGAAGGTATGTGTACTTTCTAGTCAATAACTATCACTGAGAAATCATCATCTTCCACTCTGACCATTTGTGACTCGTTTTATGATTTGGCAAAGTGTACCACACATGGTGACATTATTTGGTCATGGTCAGTGACATATGCATACTTTGGTTGGTCATCGTGCATGGTATCCACACCGTGCCAAAACGTATTACAGCTCCTTGTGCTTGCTAGTTGATACTTGGTGTTCGAAAACCAATGTTCCCCCCTCAGACCATTTCTAACTCGTATTATGAGTTGTCAACGTTGACCACACACAGTGGATTTCTTTGGTCAAAGGCAGTACGCATGCCTACTTTGGTCGGTCATTGTGCATGGTAGCCACACCGTGCTACTACTGACTGAAGGTCGTTGTACTTGCTAGTTGAGAACTGATGTTCCCACAGCATTGATTCCTCCCCTGACCGTTTGTGACTCGTGTTATGGTTGGTCACCATTGACCACCCATATTGAAATTATGTGGTCATGGTCAGTGAAATATGCCTAGTTTGGTTGTTTGGCGTGCATAGAAGCCACATCGTGCCACTACGTAGTGAAGTTATTTGTCCTTTCTAGTTGATGCATAGGGTTCCCAAACCATTGTCTCTCCCTCGAACCACTTGTGACTCGTGTTATGAGTTGTCAATGTTAACCGCACATAGTGGACTTCTTCGGTCATAGTCAGTGACGTATTCACCCTTTGGTTGGTCACTGTGCACACTAGCCAAACCGTGCCACTTCTTGTTGAAATTCTTTGTACTTGCTGGTTGACAACTAGTGTTCCCAATCGATTGCTTCCATGTCTCACCATTTTTGACTCATGTTATCAGTTTTCAATATTGACCACACACTGTGAAATTTGTTTGGTCATGGTTAGTGACATGTGCCTACTTTGGTTTGTCACTGTACATGGTTACCACGCCATGTCACTACATGTTAAAGGTATTTGTGCTTTGTGCTTAACAGCTAGTGTTCCCAAACCATTGTTACCCCCCTTTTACTAGATGTTACTTGTGTTGTGAGTTGTCAACGCTGACCACATGAAGTGAAATTCGTTGGTCATGGCCAGTGACATATGCATACTTTGGTTGGTCAGTGTGCATGGTAACCACGCTGTGCCACTACATATTGAATGTATTTTTACTTGCTACTTGATACCTAGTATTCACAAACCACTATCTTCCACTCTGACCATTTGTGACTTGTGTTATGAGCTGTCAAATTTTACCACAATTATTGACCTTTTTTGGTCATGGTAAGTGACATATGCCTACCTTGGTTGGTCATCGTGCATGGTATCCACACCGTGCCACAATTTGTTGAAGGTCCTTGTGCTTGCTAGTTAATACCTGATGTTCTCAGACCATTGGTTCCTCCTCTGACCATTTGTGACTCGTGTTATGAGTTGTCAATGTTGACCACACATAGTGGACTTCTTCGGTCATAGTCAGTGACATATGCATCCTTTGGTTGGTCACTGTGCACGCTAGCCACACCGTGCCACTACTTGTTAAAAATACTTCTTCTTGTCAGTTGAAAACTAGTGTTACCAACCCAGTGTCTCCCCCCCTGACCATTTGTGACTCGTGTTATGAGTTGTCAATGTTGACCACACATAGTGGACTTCTTCGGTCATAGTCAGTGACATATGCATCCTTTGGTTGGTCACTGTGCACGCTAGCCACACCGTGCCACTACTTGTTAAAAATACTTCTTCTTGTCAGTTGAAAACTAGTGTTACCAACCCAGTGTCTCCCCCCCTGACCATTTGTGACTCGTGTTCTGCGTTTTCAATGTTGACCACACACTCTGAAATCCGCTTGGTCATGGTTAGTGACATATGCCTACTTTGGTTTGTCATTGTACATGGTTACCACGTCGTGTCACTGCGTATCAAAGGTCTTTATGCTTTCTTGTTGATAGATAGTGTTCCCAAACCATTGTTACCCCCCCTCTGAATATTTATGACTCGTGTTGTGAGTTGTTAACATTGACCACATGCAGCGAAATTCTTTGTTCATGGTCAGTGACATATGCATACTTTGGTTGGTCACTGTGCATTTTAGCCACACCGTGCCACTGCATATTGAAGGTATTTGTACATTCTAGTCGATGATCGGTATTGAGAAACCATTATATTCCACTCTGACCATTTGTGACTCGTGTTATGAGTTGTCAAAGTGTACCACACATGGTGACATTATTTGGTCATGGTCAGTGACATATGCCTACTTTGGTTGGTCATCATGCATGGTATCAACACCGTACCAAAACGTATTGCAGCTCCTTGTGCTTGCTAGTTGATACTTGGTGTTTCCAACCCATTGTTTCCCCCTCTGACCATTTGTGACTCGGTTTATGAGTTGTCAACGTTGACCACACACAGCGGATTTCTTAGGTCAAAAGAATTACTCCTGCCTACTTTGGTCGGTCATTATGCATGGTAGCCACACCGTGCTACTTTTGACTGAAAGTCGTTGTACTTGCTAGTTGGTACCTAGTATTCCCAAACCATTGTTCCCCCCTCTGACAATTCGTGACCCATGTTATGGGTTGTGACCGTTGACCACTCATAGTAAAATTGTTTTGTCGTGGTAAGTGGCACATGCCTAATCTGTTTGGTCATTGTGCATGGTAGCCACACCGTTCCACTACTTGTTGAAATTCTGTGTACTTGCTAGTCAATAATAGAAAAATGTTTCTCCCTTTGAAACCAGGTCAGTTTTTGTTGATTTGTTACGCGTAGGTGTCTTTACTGGAATACTCCCTCCCACCCCCCTAGAGGGATGTTCCGTGGACGACCTGGAGGACAGATTTGCAACCGCATTATGACACCCCCC
>SZWC01000003.1:144693-160844 GCA_023375785.1 Penium margaritaceum | reverse complement strand
GCCTATTCTATATTGCGCGTACTAGGATTCAAACCCAGGACCTACCGCTCCAGAATCTAACTCTATAAACACTAAGCCAGCTCACATGGTGTTGATATGACGTCCGAATGACATTATGAGGGTTCCTATGCGTAAAGGGCATAAACCAAGAGGGTGTAAGATTAGAGGGTATTTTTCAAAAGCATGAATGATAACAAACTTAGTTTAGTCGTTAAAAGATTGACGCAGACGGACTTTCAAATTTTGAAACTTTGAGCTTGAATAACCTCTCAGCCATTGCTCCGATTGACCAGCCGTAAGAAGGATAGTTGACTACACACGGTGAAACTCTTTTTATGATATTCAGTGACACAGGCATACTTTGGTTGGTCATTGTGCATGGTAGCCAGACCGTGCCACCACTTATCGAAAGTCTTTGTACTTGCTAGTCGATACCAAGTATTTCCAAACCATTGATTCTCCATCTGCCCATTTATGACTTGTATTTTGAGTTTTGAGCGTTGACCACACACACTAAACTTCTTTGGTCATGAGCAGTGATGTATGCCTACTTGGGTAGGTCATGCACGGTAGCCACACCGTGCCAATACATACAAAAAAATATTTGTACTTGCTAGAAGATACATAGTGTTTTGAAACAATGTTTCCCCCCTCTAACCATTTGTGACTCATGTTATGGGTTGCGAACGTTGACCACCCTTATTGAAATTCTTTGGTCATGGTTAGTGACATATGCCTAGTTTGGTTTGTCACTGTACGTGGCTACCTTGCCGTGTCACTACGTATGGAAGGTCTTTGTGCTTTCTAGTTGACATGCCTACTTTGGTCGGTCATTGTGCATGGTAGCCACACCGTGCTACTACTGACTGAAGTTCATTGTACTTGCTAGTAGAGAACTGATATTCCCATAACATTGTTTCATCCCCTGACCGTTTGTAAATCTTGTTATGGTTGGTCAACGTTGACCACGCATATTGGAATTATCTGGTCATGGTCAGTAACATATGCCTAGTCTGGTTGTTTGGTGTGCATACGCCACACTGTGCCACTACCTATTGAAGTTCTGTGTCATTTCTAGTTGATACAAAGGGTTCCCAAACCATTGTCTCTCCCTCTGACCATTTGTGACTCGTGTTATGAGTTGTCAATGTTGATCACACAGAGTGGACTTCTTCAATCATAGTCAGTGACATATGCATCCTTTGGTTGGTCACCGTGCACGCTAGCCACACCGTGCCACTTCTTGTTGCCAACCTTTCTACTTGCTAATTGACAACTAGTGTTCCCAACCCATGGTCTCCTCCACTGACCATTTGTGATTCGTGGTATGAGTTTTCAACGTTGACCACACACTTTGAAATCCGTTTGGTCATGGTGTGTGACACATGCCTACTTTGGTTTGTCACTGTACATTTTTACCACGCCGTGTCATTACGTATCGAAGGTCTTTGTGCTTTCTTGTTGACAGTTAGTGTTCCCAACCCATTATTACCCCCTCTAACTATCAGTGACTCGTGTTGTGAGCTGTAAATGTTGACAACATGAAGTGAAATTCTTTGTTCATGGTCAGTGACATATGCATACGTTGGTTGGTCACTGTGGATTGTAGCCACACTGTGCCACTACATATTGAAGGTGTTTGTACTTGCTTGTCAATAAGTAGTATTCACAAATCATTGTCTTCCACCCTGACCATTTGTGACTCGTGTTATGCGTTATCAAGGTTTACCACACTTAGTGCCATTATTTGGTCATGGTCAGTGACATATGCCTACTTTGGCTGGTCATCGTGCATGGTATCCACACTGCACCCCAACGTATTGAAGCTCCTTGTGCTTGCTTTTTGATACTTGGTGTTCCCAAACCATTGTTTCCCCCTCTCACCATTTGTGACTTGTAGTATGAGTTGTCAATGTTGACCAAACACAGCAGATTTCTTTGGTCAAAGACAGTACAGATGCCTACTTTGGTCGTTGATTGTGCATGGTAGCCACACCGTGCTACTAGTGACTGAATGATGTTGTACTTGCTAATTCACAACTGATATTCCCATAGCATTGTTTCCTTCCCTGACCGTTTGTGACTGGTGTTATGGTTGGTCAACGTTGACCAACCATATTGAAATCATCTGGTCATGGTCAGCGACATATGGCTAGTCTGGTTGTTTGGTGTGCATAGTAGCCACACTGTGCCACTATGTATTGAAGTTCCTTGTCCTTTGTAGTTGATACATAGGGTTCCCAAACCATTGTCTCTCCCTCTGACCATTTCTGACTCGTGTTATGAGTTGTCAATGTTGACCACACATAGTGGACTTCTTCGGTCATAGTCAGTGACATATGCATCCTTTGGTTGGTCACTGTGCTCGCTAGCCACACCGTGCCACTGCTTGTTGAGTATCTTTCTCCTTGCTAGTTGATGGCTAGAATTCCCAACCCATGGTCTCCCCCACTGACCATTTTTGACTTGTGTTATGAGTTTTCAACATTGACCACACACTGTGAAATCCGTTTGGTCATGGTTTGTGACACATGCCTGCTCTGGTTTGTCACTGTACATGGTTACCACGCCGTGTCATTACGTATGGAAGGTCTTTGTGCTTCCTTGTTGACAGCTAGTGTTCCCAAACCATTGTTACACCCTGTGACTATCAGTGACTCGTGTTGTGAGTTGTAAATGTTGACCACATGAAGTGAAATTCTTTGTTCATGGTCAGTCACATATGCATACCTTGGTTGGTCACAGTGCATTGTAGCCACACTGTGCCACTACATATTGAAGGTTTTTGTACTTGCTAGTCCATAACTAGTATCCACAAACCAATATCTTCCACCTTGACCCTTTGTGACTCGTGTTATGAGTTGTCAAGGTTTACCACACTTAGTGCCATTGTTTGGTCATGGTCAGTGACAAATGCCTACTTTGGTTGGTCATCGTGCATGGTATCCAAACCGTGCCACATCGTATTGAAGCTCCTTGTGCTTGCTATCTGATACTTGGTGTTCCCAAACCATTGTTTTCCCCTCTGACCATTCGTGACTCGCATTATGAGTTGTCAATGTTGACCACACATAGCGGGTTTCTTTGCTCAAAGGCAGTACATATCCCTACTTTGGTCGGTCATTGTGCATGGTTGCCACGCCGTGCTACTACTGACGGAAGGTCGTTGTACTTTCTCGATGAGAACTGATATTCCCATAGCATTGTTTCCTCCTCTGACCGTTTTTGTCTCCTGTTATGGTTGGTCAACATTGACCACCCATATTGACATTCCCTGGTCATGGTCAGTGACATATGCCTAGTTTGGTTGTTTGGTGTGCATATAAGCCACACCGTGCCACTACGTAGTGAAACTTGTTTTCCTTTATAGACAATACATAGGGTTCCCAAACCATTGTCTCTCCCTCTGACCATTTGTGACTCGTATTATGAGTTGTCAATGTTGACCACACATAATGGACTTCTTCGTTCATAGTCAGTGACATATGCATCCTCTGGTTGGTCACTGTGCACGCTAGCCACACCATGCCACTACTTGTTGAAGTTGTTTCGACTTGCTAGTTGATAACTAGTGTTCCCAACCCATGGTTTCCCCCACTGACCATTTGTGACTCGTGTTATGCATTTTTTACGTTAACCACACACCGTGAAATCCGTTTGGTCATGGTTTATGACACATGCCTACTTTTGTTTGTCAATGTACATGGCTACCACGCAGTGTCACTTCGTATCCAAGGTTTTTGTGCTTTCTTGTGTACAGCTAGTGTTCCCAAACCATTGTTAGCCCCCTCTGACTATCGATGACCCATGTTGTGAGCTGTAAATGTTGACCATACGAAGTTAAATTCTTTGTTCATGGTCAGTGACATATGCATACTTTGGTTGGTCACTGTGGATTGTAGCCACACTGTGCCACTACATATTGAAGGTATTTGTACTTGCTAGTCCATAACTAGTATTCACAAACCATTATCTTCCACCCTGACCATTTGTGACTCGTGTTATGAGTTGTCAAGGTTTACCACACTCAGTGCCATTATTTGGTCATGGTCAGTGACATATGCCTACTTTGGTTGGTCATCATGCATGGTATCCACACTGTGCCCCAACATATTCAAGCTCTTTGTGCTTGCTATTTGATACTCGGTGTTCCCAAACCATTGTTTCCCCCTCTCACCATTTATGACTTGAATTATGAGTTGTCAATGTTGACCACACACAACAGATTTCTTTGGTCAAAGGCAGTACATATGCCTACTTTGGTTGTTCATTGTGCATGGTAGCCACATCGTGCTACCACTGACTGAAGGTCGTTGTACTTGCTAGTTGGCAACTGATATTCCCATAGCATTGTTTCCTCCCTTGACCGTTTGTGACTCGTGTTATGGTTGGTCAACGTTGACCACCCATATTGAAATTCCCTGGGCATGGTCAGTGACATATGCCTAGTTTGGCTGTTTGGTGTGCATATTGGCCACGCCGTGCCACTACGTATTGTCGTTCTTTGTCCTTTCTGGTCAATACATAGGGTTCCCAAACCATTGTTTCTTTATCTGACCACTTGTCACTCGTGTTATGAGCTGTCAATGTTGACCACACATAGTGGACTCTTTCGTTCATAGTCAGTGACATATGCATCCTTTGGTTGGTCACTGTGCACGCTAGCTACACCATGCCACTACTTGTTGAAAATATTCCGACTTGCTAGTTGATAACTAGTGTTCCCAACCCATGGTTTCCCCCGCTGACCATTTGTGACTCGTGTTATGAGTTTTCAACATTGACCACACACTCTGAAATCTGTTTGGTCATGGTTTGTGACACATGCATACTTTGGTTTGTCACTGTACATGGTTACCACGCTGTGTCCTTACGTATCGATGGTCTTTGTGTTTTCTTGTTGACAACTAGTGTTCCCAAACCATTGGTAGCCCCCTGTGACTATCTGTGACCCGTGTTGTGAGTTGTAATTGTTGACCACATGAAGTGAAGTTCTTTGTTCATGGTCAGTGACATATGCATACATTGGTTGGTCACTATGCATTGTACCAACACTGTGCCAGTACATATCGAAGGTATTTGTACTTGCTAGTTGATAAGTAGTATTCAGAAACCATGATCTTCCACCCTGACCAATTGTGACTCCTGTTATGAGTTGTCAAGGTTTACCACACCTAGTGCCATTATTTGGTCATGGTCAGTGACATATGCCTACTTTGGTTGATCATCGTGCATGGTATCCACACTGTGCCACAACGTATTGAAGCTCCTTGTGCTTGCCATCTGATACTCGGTGTTCCCAGACCATTGTTTCCCCCTTTGACCATTTGTGACTTGTATTATGAGTTGTGACCGTTGACCACACACAGCGGATTTCTTTGGTCAAAGGCAATACACCGTTGGTTTGTTACTGTACATGGCTACCACGCCGTGTCATTACGTATTGAATGTCTTTGTGCTTTCTTGTTGAAAGCCAGTGTTCCCAAACCATTGTTCGCCCCCTTTGACTCTTTGTGACCCGTGTTGTGGGTTGTAAATGTTCACCACATGAAGCGAAATTCTTTGTTCATGGTCAGTCACATATGAATACTTTGGTTGGTCACTGTGCATTGTAGCCACATTGTGCCACTGCATATTGAAGGTATTTGTACTAACTAGTCGGTAAGTAGTATTCACAAACCATTATCTTCCACCCTGACCAGTTGGGACTCATGTTATGAGCTGTCAAGGTTTACCA
The DNA here is from genome assembly GCA_023375785.1 of Penium margaritaceum. Lineage (NCBI taxonomy): Eukaryota > Viridiplantae > Streptophyta > Zygnematophyceae > Desmidiales > Peniaceae > Penium > Penium margaritaceum. Next base: position 155,107 of record SZWC01000003.1, on the reverse strand, counting down.
CACTTAGTACCATTATTTGGTCATGGTCAGTGACATATGCCTACTTTGGTTGGTCATCGTGCATGGTATCCACAATGTGCCAGAACGTATTGAAGCTCCTTGTGCTTTCCATCTGATACTTGGTGTTCCCAAACCATTGTTTCCCCCTCTGGCCATTTGTGACTCGTTTTATGAGTTGTCAATGTTGACCACACACAGCGGATTTCTTTGGTCAAATGCAATACACATGCCTACTTCGGTCGGTCATTGTGCATGGTAGCCACACCGTGCTACTACTGACTGAAGGTTGTTGTACTTGCTAGTTGGTATCTAGTATTCCTAAACCATTGTTTCCCCCTCTAACACTTTGTGACCCATATTATAAGTTGTGAACGTTGACCACACATAAGAAGAATAATTGGTCATGGTAAGTGGCACATGCCTAATCTGGTTGGTGATTGTGCATGGTAGCCACACTGTTTCACTACTTGTTTAAATTCTTTGTACTTGCTTGTCAATGAATAGCAAAAGGTTTCTCCCTTTGACACCAGGTCGGTTTTTGTTGATTCGTTACGCGTAGGTGTCTTCACTGGAATACTCCCTCCCACCCCCTAGAGGGATGTTCTGTGGACGACCTGGAGGACAGATTTGCGACCGCATTATGACACCCCCCTGCCTCCCGACGGCTTAGGCTTGAAGGTAGAGTTGAGGTATCATAACACGCCCCCCCCCCCCCTCCCTCCAGGTCGGGAGCCTATTCTATATTGCGCGTACGAGGACTCAAACCCAGGATCTACCGCTCCAGAATCTAACTCTATAAAAACGAAGCCAGCGCACATGGTATACATATGATGTCCAAATGACATGATAAGGGTTCCTATGGGTAAAGGGCATGAAACAAGGGGGTGTAAGATTAGAGGGTAGTTTTCAAAAGCATGAATGATAACAAAGTTAGTTTAATCATCAAAAGATTGACGCAGACGGAATTTTAAAATTTGCAACTTTGAGCTTGAATAACCTCTAAACCATTGCTCGGATTGACCAGGCGTAAGAAGGAAAGTTGACTACACACAGTCAAACTCGTTTTATGATATTCAGTGACATATGCATACATTGGTTGGTCATTGTACATGGTAGCCACACCGTGCTCCAATTATTGAAGTTCTTTGTACTTTCTAGTCGATACCGAGTATTCCCAAACAATTGTTTCTCCCTCTGCCCATTTTCGACTTGTGTTATGAGTTGTGAACGTTGACCACACACACTAAACTTCTTTGGTCATGAGCAGTGATGTGTGCCTACTTGGGTAGGTCGTTGTGCACGGTAGCCACACCGGGCAAATACATACAAAAACAATTATGTTCTTGCTAGAAGATACATAGTGTTTTGAAACCATGTTTTCCCCCTCTGACCATTTGTTACTCATGTTATGAATTGCAAACGTTCACCGCCCTTATTGAAATTCTTTGGTCAAGGTTAGTGACGTATGCCCAGTTTGGTTTGTCAATGTACATGGTTACCACACCGTGTCAATACGTATTGAAGGTCTTTGTGCTTTCTAGTTGATAGCTAGTGTTCCCAAACCATTGTTACCCCCTCTGACTATCAGTGACTCGTGTTGTGAGTTGTCAACGCTGACCACATGAAGTGAAATTATTTGTTCATGGTCAGTGACATATGCATACTTTGGTTGGTCACTGTGCATTGTAGCCACACTGTGCCACTCCATATTGAAGGTATTTGTACTTGCCAGTCAATAACTAGTGTTCAAAAACCATTATCTTCCACCCTGACCATTTGTGACTTGTGTTATGAGTTGTCAAGGTTTACCACACGTAGTGCCATTTTTTGGTCATGGTTAGTGACATATGCCTACTTTGGTTGGTCATCGTGCATGGTATCCAGACAGTGCCACAACGTATGGAAGCTCCTTGTGCTTGCTTTTCGATACTTGGTGTTCCAAAAAATTGTTTCCCCCTCTGACCATTTGTGACTTGTATTATGAGCTGTCAATGTTGATCACACACAGCAGATTTCTTTGGTCAAAGGCAGTACATATGCCTACTTTGGTCGTTCATTGTGCATGGTAGCCACACCGTACTACTACTGACTGAAGGTCGTTGTACTTGCTAGCTGATAACTTATATTCCCATAGCATTGTTTCCTCCCCTGAACGTTTTTGACTCGTGTTATGGTTGGTCAAAGTTGACCACCCATATTGAAATTCTCTTGTCATGGTCAGTGACATATGCCTAGTTTGGTTGTTTGGTGTGCATACTAGCCACACCGTGCCACTGGGTATTGAATTTCCTTGTCCGCTCTAGTCGATACATAGGGTCCCAGACGATTGTCTCTCCCTCTGACCATTTGTGACTCGTGTTATGAGTTGTCAATGTTGACCACACATAATGGACTTCTTCGGTCATAGTCAGTGACATATGCATCCTTTGGTTGGTCACTGTGCACGCTACCCACACCGTGCCACTATTTGTAGAAAATCTTTCTACTTGCTAGTTGATAACTAGTGTTCCCAGCCCATGGTTTCCCCCACAGACCAGTTGTGACTCGTGTTATGAGTTTTCAACGTTGACCACACACTGTGAAATCCGTTTGGTCATGGTTTGTGACACATGCCTACTTTGGTTTGTTACTGTACATGGTTACCACGTCATGTCATTATGTATCGAAGGTCTTTGTGCTTTCTTGTTGACAGCCAGTGTTCCCAAACCATGGTTAGCCCCCCTCTGACTATCTGTGACCCGTGTTGTGAGTTGTAAATGTTGACCACATGAAGTGAAATTCTTTGTTCATGGTCAGTCACATATGCATACTTTTGTTGGTCACAGTGCATTGTAGCCACACTGTGCCACTCCATATTGAAGGTATTTGTACTTGCAAGTCGATAACTAGTATTTACAAACAGTTCTCTTCCACCCTGACCATTTGTGACTCGTGTTATGAGCTGTCAAGGTTTACCACACTTAGTGCCATTGTTTGGTCATGGTCAGTGACATATGCCTACTTTGGTTGGTCATCGTGCATGGTATCCGCACCGTGCCACAACGTACTGAAGCTCCTTGTGCTTGCCTTTTTATGCTTGGTGTTTCCAAACCATTGTTTCCCCTCTGACCATTTGTGACTCGTATTATGAGTTGTCAGTGTTGACCACACACAGCAGATTTCTTTGGTCAAAGGCAGTACATATGCCTACTTTGGTCGTTCATTGTGCATGGTAGCCACACCGTGCTACTACTGACTGAAGGTCGTTGTACTTGCTAGTTGAGAACTGATATTGCCATAGCATTGTTTCCTCCCCAGACCGTTTTTGACTCGTGTTATGGTTGCTCGACGTTGACCACCCATATTGAAATTCTCTCGTCATGGTCAGTGACATATGCCTAGTTTGGTAGTTTGGTGTGCATATTAGCCACACTGTGCCACTACGTATGGAAGTTCCTTGTCCTTTCTAGTCCATGCATAGGGTTCTTAGACCATTGTATCTCCCTCTGACCATTTGTGACTCGTGTTATGAGTTGTCAATGTTGACCACACATAATGGACCTCTTCGGGCATAGTCGGTGACATATGCATCCTTTGGTTGGTCACTGTGCATGCTAGCCACACCGTGCCACTACTTGTTGAAAATCGTTCTACTTGCTAGTTGATAACTAGTGTTCCCAACCCATGGTTTCTCCCACTGACCAGTTGTGACTTGTGTTATGAGTTTTCAACGCTGACCACACACTGTGAAATCCGTTTTGGTCATGGTTTGTGACACATGCCTACTTTGGTTTGTTACTCTACATGGTTACTACGCCGTGTTGTTACGTATTGAAGGTCTTTGCGCTTTCTTGATGACAGCCAATGTTCCCAACCCATTGTTTGTCCCCTCTGACTATCTGTGACCCGCGTTGTGAGTTGTAAATGTTGACCACATGAAGTAAAATTCTTTGTTCATGGTCAGTCACATATGCATACTTTGGTTGGTCACAGTGCATTGTAGCCACACTGTGCCACTGCAAATTGAAGGTATTTGTACTTGCTAGTCCATAACTAGTATTCACAAATCATTATCTTCCACCGTGACCATTTGTGACTCGTGTTATGAGTTGTCAGGGTTTACCACACGTAGTGCCATTCTCTGGTCATGGTCATTGACATATGCCTACTTTGGTTGGTCATCGTGCATGGTATGCACACTGTGCCACAACATATTGAAGCTCCTTGTACTTGTTGTTTGATACTTGGTGTTCCCAAACCATTGTTTCCCCCTCTGACCATTTGTGACTCGTATAATGAGTTGTCAACGTTGACCAGACACAGCGGATTTCTTTGGTCAAAGGAAGTACATATGCCTGCTCTGGTCGGTCATCGTGCATGGTAGCCACACCGTGCTACTACTCACTAAAGGTCATTGTACTTGCTAGTTGAGAACTGATATTCGCATAGCATTGTTTCCTCCCCTTTTCGTTTGTGACTCGTGTTATGGTTGGTCAACGTTGACCACCCATGTTGAAATTCTTTGGTCATGGTTAGTGACATATGCCTAGTTTGGTTGTTTGGTGTGCATGTTTGCCACACCGTGCCACTACGTATTGAAGTTCTTTGTCATTTCTAGTTGATACATAGGCTTCCCAAACCATTGTCTCTCCCTGATCATTTGTGACTCGTTTTATGAGTTGTTAATGTTGACCAAACATAGTGGACTTCTTCGGTTGAAGTGAGTGACATCTACATCCTTTGGTTGGTCACTGTGCATGCTAGCCACACCGTGCCCCAAATCGTTGAAAAAATTTCTACTTACTAGCTGATAACTAGTGTTCCCAACCCATGGTCTCCCCCACTGACCATTTGTGACTGTTATGAGTTTTCAACGTTGACCACACACAGTGAAATCCGTTTGGTCATGGTTTGTGACACATGCCTACTTTGGTTTTTCACTGTACATGGTTACCACACCGTGTCACTACGTATCGAAGGGCTCTGTGCTTTGTAGTTGATAGCTAGTGTTCCCAAACCATTGTTACCCCCTCTGACTATCAGTGACTCGTGTTGTGAGTTGTCAACGCTGACCACATGAAGTGAAACTCGTTGGTCATGGTCAGTGACATGTGCATGCTTTGGTTGGTCACTGTGCATGGTAGCCACGTTGTGCCACTACATATTGAAGGCAATTGTACTTGCTAGTTGATAACTAGTATTCACAACCCATTATCTTCCACCCTGACGATTTGTGACTTGTGTTATGAGTTGTCAAATTTTACCACACATAGTGACATTGTATGGTCATGGTCAGTGACATATGCCTACTTTGGTTGGTCATCGTGCATGGTATCCACACCGTGCCACAACGTATTGAAGGACCTTGTGCTTGCTAGCTGATACCTGGTGTTCCCAAACCATTGTCTCCCCCTCTGACCATCGTGACTCCTGTTATGAGTTGTCAATGTTGACCACACACAGCGGATTTCTTTGGTCAAAGGTAGTACATATGCCTACATTGGTCGGTCATTGTGCATGGTAGCCACATCGTGCTTATACTGATTGAAGGTCGCTGTACTTGCTTGTTGAGAACTGATATTCACAAACCATTGTTTCCCCCTCTGACCCTTTGTGACTCGTGTTATGGTTGGTGAATGTTGACCACGCATATTGAAATTCTTTCATCATGGTCGGTGACATATGCCTAGTTTGGTTGTTTGTTGTGCATAGTAGCCACACTGTGCCACTACGTATGGAAGTTCTTTGATCTGTTTAGTTGATACATAGGGTTACCAAATGATTGTCTCTCCCTCTGACCATTTGTGACTCGTGTTATGAGCTGTCAATGTTGGCCATACATAGTGGACTTTTTCGGTCATAGTCAGTGACGTGTGCATCCTTTTGGTTGGTCACTGTGCATGCTAGCCACACCGTGCCAGTACTTGTCACAAATCTTTCTACTTGCTAGTTGATAACTAGTTTTCCCAACCCATGTTTTCCCCCTCTGACCATTTGTGACTCATGTTATGGGCTGCAAACGTTGACCACCCTTATTGAAATTCTTTGGTCATGGTTGGTGACATATGCCTAGTTTGGTTTGTCAGTGTACATGGCTACCACGCCGTGTCACTGCGTATTGAAGGTCTTTGTGCTGTCTAAATGATGGCTAGTGTTCCCCAACCATTGTTACCCCCTCTGACTATCAGTGACTCATGTTGTGAGTTGTCAACGCCGACCACATGAAGTGAAATTCTTTGTTCATGGTCTATGACATATGCATACTTTGGTTGGTCACTGTGCATTGTAGCCACACTGTGCTCCTACATATTGAAGGTATTTGTACGTGCTAGTCAATAACTAGTATTCACAAACCATTATCTTCCACCCTGACCATTTGTGACTCGTGTTATGAGTTGTCAATGTTTACCACACTTAGTGCCATCATTTTGTCATGGTCAGTGACATATGCCTACTGTGGTTGGTCATCGTGCATGGTATCAACACTGTGCCACAACGTATTGAAGCTCCTTATGCTTGCTTTTTGGTACTTGGTGGTCCCAAACCATTGTTTCCCCCTCTGACCATTCTTTACGCGTATTATGAATTGTCAATGTTGACCACACACAGCAGATTTCTTTTGTCAAAGGCAGTAGATATGCCTGCTTTGGTCGTTCATTGTGCATGGTAGCCACACCGTGCTACTACTGACTGAAGATCGTTGTACTTCCTAGTTGATAACTGATATTCCCATAGCATTGTTTCCTCCCCTGACCGTTTTTGACTCGTGTTATGGTTGGTCAATGTTGACCACCCATATTGAAATTCTCTCGTCATGGTCGGTGACACATGCCTAGTTTGGTTCTTTGGTGTGCATATTAGTCACACCGTGCTACTACGTATTGAAGTCCTTTGTCCTTTCTTGTTGATACATAGGGTTCCCAAACCATTGTATATCCATCTGACCATTTGTGACTCGTGTTATGAGTTGTCAATGTTGATTACACATAGTGGACTTCTTTGGTCATAGCTAGTGACATATGCATCCTGTGGTTAGTCACTGTGCACGCTAGCCACACCGTGCCACTACTTGTTGAAAATCTTTCTACTTGCTAGTTGATAACTAGTGTTCCCAACCCATGGTCTTCCCCGCTGACCACTTGTGACTCGTGTTATGAGTTTTCAGCGTTGACCACACACTTTGAAATCCGTTTGGTCATGGTCTGTGACACATGCATACTTTGGTTTGTTACTGTACATGGTTACCACGCCATGTCATTACGTGTCAAAGGTCTTTGTGCTTTCTTGTTGACAGCTAGTGTTCCCAAACCATCGTTACCCCCTCTTTCTATCAGTGACTCGTGTTGTGAGTTGTAAATGTTGACCACATGAATTGAAATTCTTTGTTCATGGTCAGTGACATATGCATACTTTGGTTGGTCACTGTGCATTGTAGCCACATTGTGCCACTACATATTAAAGGTATTAGTACCTGCTAGTCAATAACTAGTTTTCACTAATCATTATCTTCCACCCTGACCATTTGTGACTCGTGTTATGAGTTGTCAAGGTTGACCACACTTCGTGCCATTATTTGGTCATGGTCAATGACATATGCCTACTTTGGTTGGTCATCGTGCATGGTATCCACACTGTGCCACAATGTATTGAAGCTCCTTGAGCTCGCTATTTGATACTCGGTGTTCCCAAACCACTGTTTCCCCCTCTCACCATTTTTGACTCGTATTGTGAGTTGTCAACGTTGACCACACATAGCAGATTTCTTTGGTCAGAGGCAGTACATATGCGTACTTTGGTCGGTCATTGTGCATGGTAGCCACACCGTGCTACTACTGACTGAATGTCGTTGTACTTGCTAGTTAAGAACTGATATTCCCGGACCATTGTTTCCCCCTCTGACCGTTTGTGACTCATGTTATGGTTGGTGAAAGTTGACCACCCATATTGAAATTCTTTGGTCATGGTCAGTGACATATGCCTAGTTTGGTTGTTCGGTGTACATAGTAGCCACACCGTGCCACTACGTACTGAAGTTATGTGTCCTTTCTAGTCCATGCATAGGGTTCCCAAAGCATTGTTTCTCCCTATGACCATTCGTGACTCGTGTTATGAGTTGTCAATGTTGACCACACATAGTGGACTTCTTCCTTCAGAGTCGGTGACATATTCATCCTTTGGTTGGTCACTATGCACACTAGCCACACCGTGCCTCTACTTGTTGAAGTTCTTCACACTTGCTAGATGATAACTAATGTTCCCAACCCATTGTTTCCCCCTCTAACCATTTGTGACTCGTGTTTGTGCTTTCTACTTTATAGCTAGTGTTCCCGAACCATTGTTACCCTCCTCTCACTATCAGTGACTCGTGTTGTGAGTTGTCAAAGTTGACCACATGAAGTGAAACTCGTTGGACATGGTCAGTGACATATGCATACTTTGGTTGGTCACTGTGCATGGTAGCCACGCTGTGCCACTACATATTGAAGGTGTTTGTACTCGCTCGTTGATAACTAGTATTCACAAACCTTTATCTTCCACCCTGACCATTTGTGACTCGTGTTATGAGTTGTCAAAGTTTGCCACACTTAGTGAAATCATTTGGTCATGGTCAGTGACATATGCCTACTTTGGTTGGTCATCGTGCATGGTATCCACACCATGCCACAACTTATTGAAGGTCTTTGTGCTTGCTAGTTTACACATGGTGTTCCCAAACCATTATCTCCCCCTCTGACCATATGTGGCTCCTATTATGAGTTGTCAACGCTGACCACACACAACGGATTTCTTTGGTCAACGGTGGTACATATGCCTACTTTGGTCGGTCATTGTGCATGGTAGCCACACCGTGCTTATACTGATTGAAGGTCGCTGTACTTGCTAGTTGAGAACTAATGTTTACAGACCATTGTTTCCCCCTCTGACAGTGTGTGACTCGTGTTATGGTTGGTGACTGTTGACCACCCAGATTGAAATTCTTTCATGATGGCCGATGACATATGCCTATTTTGGTTGTTTGGTGTGCATAGTAGCCACACCGTTCCACTACGTATTGAATACATTTGTCCTTTCTAGCCGAAACATAGGGTTCCCAAACCATTGTATCTTACTCTGACCATTTGTGACTCGTGGTATGAGTGACCATATGTAGTGGGCTTCTTCGGTCATAGTCAGTGATGTGTGCATCCTTTGGTTGGTCACTGTGCATGCTACCCACACCGTGCCACTACTTGTTGAAAACATCTCTACTTGCTAGTTTATTAATAGTGTTCCAAACCCATGGTTTCCCCCATTGACCATTTGTGACTCGTGTTGTGAGTTTTCAACGTCAACCACACACTGTGAAATCCGTTTGGTTATTGTTTGTGACATATGCCTACTTTGGGTTGTCACTGTACATGGTTTACACGCCGTGTCATTACGTATCGAAGGTCTTTGTGCTTTCTCGTTGACACCTAGTGTTCTCGAACCATTGTCAGCCCGCTCTAACTATCCGTGATTGGTGTTGTGAGTTGTCAATATTGACCACATGAAGTGAGATTCTTTGGTCATGGTCAGTGATATATGCATACTTTGGTTGGTCACTGTGCATGGTAGCCACACTGTGCCACTGCATATTGAAGGCATTTGTACGTGGTAGTTGATAACTAGTATTTAGAAACCATTCTCTTCCATTCTGACAATTTGTGACTCGTGTTATGAGTTGTCAAAGTTTACCACACATGGTGACATTATTTGGTCATGGTCAGTGACATATGGCTCCTCATCGTGCATGGTATCCACACCGTGCCACAACGTACTCAAGGTCATTGTGCTTGCTAGTTGATACCTGGTGTTCCCAAACAATTGTTTCCCCCTCTGACTATGTGTAACTCGTATTATGAGTTACCAATGTTGACCGTACACAGCGGATTGGTCTGGTCAAAGGCAGTACATTTGCCTACTTTGGTCGGTCATTGTGCATGATAGCAACATTGTGCTACTACTGACTGAAGGTCGTTGTTCTTGCTAGTTGGTATCTAGTATTCACAAACTATTGTTTCCCCCCTTTGACAATTAGTGACCCATGTTATGGGTTGTCAATGTTGACCACACATAGCACAATTATTTGGTCATGGTAAGTGGCCCATGCCTAATCTGGCTGGTCATTGTGCATAGTTGCAACACCGTTCCACTACTTGTTGAAAGTCTGTGTACTTGCTAGTCAATAAATAGCAAATGGTTTCTCCCTTTGACACCAGGTCAGTTTTGGTTGATTTGTTATGTGTAGGTGCCTTCATTGGAATACTCCCTCCCATACCCCTGGAGGGATGTTCCTTGGACGACCCGGAGGATAGATTTGCGACCGCATTATGACACACCCCCCTACCCCCCATGGCTTATGCTCGAAGGTAGAGTTGAGATATCACAACACAGCCCCCCCCCCCCCCCCCCC
>SZWC01000003.1:106620-132177 GCA_023375785.1 Penium margaritaceum | reverse complement strand
CCCCCACGTGGCGGGCCTATTCTATATTGCGCATACGAGGATTCAAACCCATAACCTACCGCTACAGAATCTAACTCTTTAAGCACTAAGCCAACTCACATGATGTTCATAAGGGTTCCTATGGCTAAAGGGCATGAAATAAGGGGGTGTAAGATTAGAGGGTAGTTCTCAGAAGGAAGAATGATACAAAGGTTAGTTTGGTCATAAAAAAATGACGCAGACAGAATTTCAAAAATTGCAAAATTGAGCTTGAATAACCTCTCAACATTTGCTCCGATTGACCAGCCATAACAATGAAAGTTGACACCACACAGTGACACTCATTTTATGATATTCAGTGACACAAGCATACTTTGGTTGGTCATTGTGCATGGTAGCCACACCGTGCCACCACTTATCGAAGGTCTTTATACTTGCTAGTCCATACCATGGTGTGGCTACAATTCACAATGACCAGCCAAAGTAGGCATATGTACTGCCGTTAACCAAAGAAATCCGATGTGTGTGGTCAACGGTGACAACACATAACATGAGTCACAAATTGTCAGAGGGGGAAACAATGGTTTGTGAATACTAGTTATCGATTAGCAAGGCAAAAGACCTTCAATGTGTAGTAGCACAGTGTGACTACCATGCACAGTGACCAACTAAAGTATGCATATGTCACAGACCATGACCAAAGATTTTCACTTCATGTGGTCAACGTTGACAACTCACAACAAGAGTCACAGAAAGTCAGAGGGGGTAAAAATGGTTTGGGAACGGTGGCTATCAACTAGAAATCACAAACACCTTCACTACGTAGTGACACGGCATGGCAACCATGTACAGTGACAAACCAAAATAGGCATAAGCCACTAACTGTGACCAAAAGAATTTCACAGTGTGTGGTCAACGTTGAAAACTCATAAAACGAGTCACAAATGGTCAAAGGTGGAAACAATGGATTGGGAACACTAGCTATCAAATGGCAAGTACAAACACCATCAATAAGTAGAACACGCGTGGCGAGCATGCACTTTGACCAACCAAAGCATGCATACGTCACCGACTATTACCAAAACAATCCACTATGTGTGGTCAACATTGACAACTCTTAACATGAGTAAAAAATGGTCACAGGGAGAGACAATGGTTTGGTAACCCTGTGTATCATCTAGAAAGAACCAAGAACTTCAATAAGCAGTGGCACGATGTGGCTACTATACAAAACAAACAACCAAACAAGGCATATGTCACTGACCATGACCAAATAATTTCAGTATGGGTGGTCAACGTTCACAACCAATAAGATGAGTCACAAATGGCCAGAGGGGGAAACAATGGTTTTGGAATATTAGTTTCCAACTAGCAAGTACAAAGACCTTCAATAAGTAGTTGCACGGTGCCGCTACCATACAAAATGACCGACCAAAGTAGGCATACGTATAGCCTTTGAACGAAGAATTCGGCTGCATGTGGTCAACGTTGAAAACTCATTATACGAGTCACAAATGGTCAGAGGGGTAAACAATGGTTTGGAAAACCAGGTATCAACTAGCAAGCACAATGACCTTCAATAAGTAGTAGCACAGTATGGCTACCATGTAAAATGACCAACCAAAGTAGACATGTGTCACTCACCGTGATCAAAGAATGTCAATATGTGTGGTCAACTTTGACAACTCATGACACGAGTCACTAATGGTCAGAGTGGGAAACAATGGTTTGTGAATACTAGTTATCAATTAGCAAGTACAAAGGCCAATATGTAGTGGCATAGTGTGGCTACCATGCAGAATAAACAACCAAAGTATGCATATGTCACTGAGCATGACCAAAGAATTTCACTTCATGTGATCAATGCTGACAACTCACAACAAGAGGCAGAGATAGTAAGAGGGAGTAACAATGGTTTGGGAACATTGGCTATCAACTAGAAAGCAAAGAGACCTTCACTACGTAGTGACACGGTGTGGCTACCATGTACAGCGACAACCCAAAGTACGAATATGCCACTAACCATGACCAAGATAACTTCACATTGTGAGGTCAATGTTGAAAACTCATAACACGAGTCACAAATGGTCAGAGGGGGAAACAATGGGTTGGGAACTCTAGTTATCAACTAGCAAGTACAAAGACCTTCAACAAGTTGTGGCACGGTGTGACTAGCGTACACAGTGACCAACCAAATGATGCATACATCGCAGACTATGACCAAAGAAATCCACTATGTGTGGTCAACATTGACAAGTCATAATACGAGTCACAAATGGTCAGAGGGAGGGAAAATGGTTTGGGAACCCTATTTATTGACTAGAAAGGACAACAAACCTCAATACGTAGTGGCATGGTGTGGCTACTGTGTACACTGAACAACCAAACTAGGCATATGTCACTGACCATGACCAAAGAATTTTAGTATGGGTGGTCAACGTTCACAACCCATAGCACAAGTCACAAATGGTCACAGGGGGAAAGAATGGTTTTGGAAATATAGTTTTCAATTAGTAAGTACAAAGACCTTTGATAAGTAGTAGCACGGTGTGGCTACCATGCACAATGACCAGCCCAAGTAGGCATATGTACTGCCTTTGGCCAAAGAGGTTCGCCGTGTGTGGTCAACGTTGAAAACTCATGATACGAATGGTGAGAGGGGGAAACAATGGTTTGGGAACACAAGGTATCAATGAGCAAGCTCAAGGACCTTAAATAAGTAGTGGCACGGTGTTGCTACCATGTACAATGACCAACCAAAGTAGGCATGTGTCACTGACCATGACCAAATAGTGTCACTATGTGTGGTCAACTTTGACAGCTCATAACAAAAGTCACAAATGGTCAAAGGGGGAAGCAATGGACTTTTAACACTTGTTATCGACTAGCAAGTACAAAGACCTTCGATATGCAGTGGCATAGTTTGGCTACCATGCACAATTACCAACCAAAGTATGCATATGTAACTGACCCTGACCAAAGAGCTTCACTACATGTGGTCAACGTTAACAACTTACAAAAAGAATCACAGAGAGTATGAGGGGGTAACGATGGTTTGGGAGCACTAGTTGTCAACTACAAAGCACAACGTTCTTCAGTACATAATGACACGGCATGCCAACCATGTACAAGGACAAACCAAAGCAGGCATATGCCACCAACCATGACCAAACAAATTTCACAGTGTGTGGTCAACGTTGAAAACTCATAACACGAGTGACAAAGGGCCAGATGGGGAAACAATGGCTTGGGAACACGAGTTATTAACTTGCAAGTACAAAGACCTTCAACAAGTAGTGGCATGCTGTGGCTAGCGTGCACAGTGACCAACCAAATGATGCATACTTCACTAACTCTGATCAAAGAGATTTACTCCGTGTGGTCAACATTGACAACTCATAACACAAGTCACAAATGGTCAGAGGGAGAAACAATGGTTTGGGAACCCTATGTATCGACTAGAAAGGACAAAGAACTTCAATAGGAAGTGGCACACTGTGGCTACTATGCACACCGGACAACAAAACTAGGCATATGTCACTGCCCATGACCAAAGAATTGCAGTGTTGGTTGTCAACGTTCACAACCCATAACACGAGTCACATATCCTCAGAGGGGTAAACAATGGTTTTGGAATATTAGTTTTCGACTAGCAAGTACAATGACCTTCAAAACGTAGTAGCAGGGTGTGGCTACCATGCACAATGACCGACCAAAGTAGGCATATGTTCTGCCTTTGACCAAAGAAATCCGCTCAGGGTGGTCAATGATGACAACTCATAATACGAGTCACAAATTGTCAGAGGGGGAAACAATGGGTTGGGAACACCAGGTATCAGCTAGCAAGTACAAGGACCTTTAATAAGTAGTGGCACGATGTGGCTACAATGTACAATGACCAACCAAAGTAGGCATCTGTCACTGTCCATGACCAAAGAATGTCACTAGGCGTGGTCATTTTCTACAGCTGATAACACAAGTCACACATGGTCAGAGAGGGAAACAATGGTTTGTGAATACTAGTTTTGGACTAGCAGGTACAAATACATCCAATATAAAGTGGCACTGTGTGGTTACCATGCACAGTGACCAACCAAAGTATGCATATGTAACTGACCATGACCAAAGAATTTCACTTCATGTGGTCAACGTTGACAACACACAACAAGAGTCACAGATATTCAGAGGGGGTAACAATTGTTTGGGAATACTGGATATCAACTACAAAGGCAGAAGGACAAATGAAGAGGCAAACGGCAAAAGGCAAAATGCAATAGGCAAAGTGGAAAAGGCAAAAGGCAAAACGCAAAAGGCAAAACACAAAATGCAAAATGCAAAAGGCAAAAGGCAAATGGAAAAAGGCAAAAGGCAAATGGCAAAAGGAGAAAGGCAAAGGGCAAACGGCAAAGAGCAGAAGACAAGAAGCAAAAGGCAAAGTGCAAATGGCAAAAGGCAAAAGGCAAAAGGAAGAAGGAAAAGGCAAAAGGCAAAGGGCTAAAGGCAAAGGGCAAAAGGCAAAAGGCAACAGGCAAAAGGCAGTAGGTAAAAGGCAAAAGGCAAAAGGCAAAAGGCAAAAGGAAACAGGCAACAGGCAAAGGGAAAAATGCAAGGGGCAAAAGGCAAGAGGCAAAACACAAAACACAAAAGGCAATAGGCAAAAGGCAAGAGGCAAAAGGCAAGAGGTCAAAGGCAAAAGGCAAAAGGCAAAAGGCAAGAGGTAAAAGAAAAAACGCAAAACGCAAAAGGAAAAAGGCAAAAGGCAAAAAGTAAACCCAAAAGGCAGAAGGCAGAAGGCAAAAGGCAAAAGGCATAAGGCAAAATGCAAAATGCAAAGGGCAAAAGGTAAAACAAGAAAGGCAAAAGGCAAAAGGCATAACGCAAAACGCAAAAGGCAAAGGGTAAAAGGCAAAAGACAAAACGCAAAAGGCAAAAGGCAGAAGGCAAAAGGCAAAAGGGAGAGGGCAAAGGGCAAAACGCTACAGGCAAAAGGCAAACGGCAAACGGCAAAAGCAAAAAGGCAAAGGGCAAAAGGAAAGGGCAAGAGGCAAAAGGCAACAGGCACAAGGCAAAAGGCAAACGGCAATACGCAAAACGCAAAAGGAAGAAGGCAAAAGGCAAACCGCAGAACGCAAAAGGCAAAATGCACCAGGCAAAAGGCAAATGGCAGAAGGCATTGGGTAAAAGGCAAAAGGCAAAAGGCAAAAGGCAAAATGCAGAAGGCAACAGGAAAAAGGCAAAAGGCAAACGGCAAAAGGCAAACGACAAAAGGCAAAATCCAAGAGAAAAGGGAAAAGGAAAAGGGCAAAAGGCAAAGGGCAAAAGGAAGAAGGCAAAAGGCAGGAGGCAAAAGGCAAAAGGAAAACGGCACAAGGCAAAAGGAAAGTGCAAAAGGCAAAAGGCAAACCGCATAAGGCAAATGGCAAAACGAAAGACGAAAAAGGCAAAAAGCATAACGCAAAAGGCAAAAGGCAAAAGGAAAAGGCAAAAGGCAAAAGGCAAAAGGCAAAAGGCAAAACGCAAGATGCAGAAGGCAAAAGGCATAGGGCAAAAGGCAAATGGCAAAAGGAAAAGGGCAAAAGGAAAAAGGCAAACGGCAAAGGGCAAAATGCAAAACGCAAAAGGCAAAACACAAAGGGCAAAATGCAAAAGGAAAAAGGCAAAGGCAAAGGCAAAAGGCAAAAGGAGAAAGGAAAAGGCAAAAGGCAAAAGGCAAAAGGCAAAAGGCGAAAGGCAAAAGGCAGAACGCAAGAGGCAAAAGGCAAAAAGCAAACGGCAACAGGAAAAGGGCAAAGGGCAAAAAGGCAAAAGGCAAAAGGGCAAAGGAAAAGGCAAAAGGCAAAAGGTAAAAGGCAAAATGCAAAAGGCAAAAGGCAACAGGCAACAGGCAAAAGTAAAAAAGCAAAAGGTAAACGGCAAAAAGCAAAATGCAAAACGCAAAAGGCAATAGGCAAATGGCAAAAGGCATCAGGCAAAGGACAAAAGGCAAAGGGCAAAGGGCTAAAGGCAAAAGGCAAAAGGCAAAAAGCAAAACGCAAAGGGCAAAAGGCAAATCGCAAAAGGAAAAAGGCAAAAGGCAAAAGGAAAAGAAGAAGGCAAAGGGCAGAAGGCAAAAGGCAAAAGGCAAAAGGCAAAAGGCAAGACGCAAAATGCAAAACGCAAAACCCAAAAGGCAAACAGAAAAAGGCAAAAGGAAATTGGCAAAAGACAACAGAGAAAAGGCAAAAGGCAAAAGACAAAGCGCAAAAGGCAACAGGCAAAAGGCAAAAACCAAAAGGCAAAAGGAATAGGCAAAAGGAAAAAGCCAAAAGGCAAAGGGCAAATGCTGAAAGGCAAAAGACAAAAGGCAAAAGGCAAAAGGCAAAAGGCAAAAGCCAAAAACCAAAAGCCAAAAGGCAAAAGGCAAGAGCGAAAAGGCAAAAGGCAAAGGGCAAATGGCAGAAGGCAAAAGGTAAAATGCAAAAGACAAAAGGCAAAAGGCAAAAGGCAAAACGAAAAAGGCAAAAGGCAAAAGGAAAGGCAAAGGGCAAAAGGCACAAGGCACAAGGCAAAAGGAAAAGGGCAAACCGCAAAACGCAAAAGGGAAAATGCATAACACTAAAAGGCAAAGGGCAAAAGGAAAGGGCAAAAGGCAAAAGGCAAAATGCAGAAGGAAAAAGGAAAAAGGAAAAAGGCAAAACGCAAGATGCAAAAGGCAAAAGGCATGATGCAAAAGACAAATAGCAAAAGGTAACATGCGAAAGGCAAAAGGCAAAAGGAGAACGGCAAAAGGCAAAAGCCAAAAGACAAAAGTCAAAGGGCAAAAGGCAAAAGGCAAGAGGCAATAAGCAATAGGCAAAAGGCAAAAGGCAACAGGCAACAGGCAAAAGGCAGAAGGCAAAAGGCAAAAGGCAAAAGGCAAACGGCAAAAGGTAAAAGGCAAAAGGAAAAAGGCAAAAGGCAAAAGGCAAAGGGCAAAAGGCAAAAAGGCAAAAGGCAAAAGGCAACAGGCAACAGGCAAAAGGCAGAAGGCAAAAGGCAAAAGGCAAAAGGCAAACGGCAAAAGGTAAAAGGCAAAAGGAAAAAGGCAAAAGGCAAAAGGCAAAGGGCAAAAGGCAAGAGGACAAAGGCAAAAAGCACAAGGCAAAAGGCAAAGGGCAAAAGGCAAAAAGGCAAAAGGCAAAAGGCAGAGGAAAAAGGCAAAGGGTAAAATGGAAAGGGAAAAGGGCAAACAGGAAAGGGCAAAAGGAAAAAGGCAAGACGAAAAGGGCAAAAGGCAAAAGGCAAAAGAGAAAGGGCAAAAGGCAGAAGGCAAGAGGCAAAAGGCAAAGGCAAAAGGCAAAAGGAAAAGGGGAAAAGATAAAAGGCAAAAGGAAACAGGAAAAGGGCAAAAGGCAAAATGCAGAATGAAAACGTTAAAAGGCAGAAGGCAAATAGCAAAAGGCAACAGGCAAAAGGCAAAGGGCAAACGGCAAAAGGCAAAAGGCAAGAGGCAAAAGGCAAAAGGAAAAGGCATAAGGCAAAAGGCAGAAGGCAAAAGGTAAAAGGCAAAAGGCAAAAGTCGAAAAGCAAAAGGCAAAAGGCAAAAGGCGAAAAGGCATTAGGCAAAGGGCAAAAGGTGAAAGACAAAGGGCAGAAGCCAAGGGAGACGGCAAAAGGCAAAAGCCAACAGGAAAAAGGCAAAAGGAAAAAGGCAAATGCAAGAGGAAAAAGGCAAAAATGCAAAAGGGGAAAAGGCAAAAGGCAATATGCAAGAGGCAAAAGGCAATAGGCAAAAGGCAAAAGGCAAACGGCACAGGGCAAAAGGCAAAGGGCAAAAGGAAAAAGGCACAAGGCAAAAGGCAGACGGCAACAGGCAACAGGAAAAGGGCAAAGGCAAAATGCAAAAGGGAAAGGGAAAAAGGCAAAAGGCAAAAGGTTAAAGGCAAAAGGCTGAATGCAAAAGGCAAACAGCAAAAGGCAAAAGGCAGAAGGCGAGAGGAAAAGGGCAGAAGGTGAAAGGAAGAAGGCAATAGGCAAAATGAAAGAGGCAAAAGGAAAAGGAATAAAGGAAAAAGGAGACAAGCAAACAGCAAATGGAAAACCGCAAACAGCAAAGGGCAAAGGGCAAAGGGCAAAAGGCAAAAGGAAAAATGCAAAAGGCAAAAGGCAAAAGGCAAAAGGCAAAAGGCAAAAGGCAATAGGCAATAGGAAATGGGCAAGAGGCAAAAGGCAAAAGGCAGGTGCACAAGACAAAGGGCAAAGGGCAAAAGGCAAAATGCAGGAGGCAAAAGGCAAAAGGCAAAAGTAAAATGGCAAAAGGTAGAAGGCAGAAGGGAAAGGGCAAAAGGCAAAAGGCAAAAGGAAACAGGTAAGAGGACAAGGTAAAAGGTGAAAGGAAAAAGGGAAAGGGAAAAATGCAAACCGCAAAAGGAAAAACGCAAAGGGCAAAAAACCCTTTGCATTTTGCCTTTTCCTTCAGCCTTTTTCCTTCTTCATTTTGCCTTTTGCCTTTTGTCTTTTGCCTCTTTCCTTTAGCCTTTTGCATTTTGCCTTTTGCCTTCTGCCTTTTGCCTTTTGCCTTTTGCATTTTGCCCTTTGCCTTTTGCCTTCTGCCTTTTGCCTTCTGCCGTTTGCCTTTTCCTTTTGCCTTTTGCCCTTTGCCTTTTGCCTTTTGCCTTTTACCTCTTGCCTCTTGCCTTTACCCTTTTGCCTTTTGCCTTTTGCCTTTCGCATGTTGCCTTTTGCCTTTTGCCTCTTGCCTGTTGCCTGTTGCCTTTTGCCTTTTTGCCTCTGGCCTTTTGCGTTTTGCATTTTGTGTTTTGCCTCTTGAGTTTTGCGTTTTGCCTTTTTCCTTGTGCCTTGTGCCTTTTTCCTTTAGCCTTTCACCTATTCCTTTGGCTTTTTAACTTTTTCCTTTTGCCTTGTACATTTTTCCCTTTGCCTTTTGCCTTTTTCCTTTTGCCCTTTGCCTTCTGCCTTTTGCCTTTTGCCTTTTGCCTTTTGCCTTTTGGCTTTTGCCTTTTGCCTTTTGCCTTTTGCGTTTTGTCTTTTACCTTTTGCCTTTTTCTTCTTGCCTTTTTCCTTTTGCGTTTTGCCTTTTGCCTTTTGCCTTTTTCATTTTGCCTTTTGCGTTTTGCCTTTTGCCTGTTGTCTTTTGCCTTTTGCCTTTTGCTTTTGCCTTTTGCCTGTTGCCTTTTGCCTTTTGCCGTTTGCCTCCTGCCTTTTGCCTTTTGCCTTTTGCCCTTTGCCTTTAGCCTTTTGTGTTTTGCCTTTTGCTTTTCGCCTTTTGCGTTTTCCCTTTTGCCTGTTTCCCCTTTCCTTTTGCCTGTTGCCTTGTCCTTTTGCGTTTTGCATTTTTCCTTTTGCCTTTTGCCTTTTGGATTTTGCCTTTTGCCTTTTGCGCTTTGTCTTTTGTTGTTTGCCTTTGTTTTTTGCCTTTTGCCCTTTGCCTTTTGCCTTTTGCCCTTTGCCTTATGCCTTTTGCCTTTTGTGTTTTTCCCTCTGCCTTTTGGGTTTTGCCTTTTGCCTTTTGCGTTTTGCGTTTTGCCTTTTTCCTTTTGCCCCTTACCGTTTGCCGTTTGCCTTTTTCCTTTTGCCTTTTGCCTATTTCCTTTTGCCTCTTGCCTTTACCTTTTGTCTTTTGCCTTTTGGCTTCTGCCTTTTGCCTTTTGCCCTTTGCCTTTGTCCTTTTTCCTTTTGCCTTTTGTGTTTTACCTTTTGTGTTTTGCCTTTTGCATTTTGCCTTTTGCCTTTTGCCTTTTGCATTTAGCCTTTTGCCTTTTGCCTTTTCCTTCTGCCTTTTGCCTTATTGCTTTTGCTGTTTGCCTTATTTCTTTTGCCTTTTGCCTTGTACATTTTGTCTTTTGCCTTTTGCCTTCTGCCTTTTGCCCTTTTCCCTTGGTATTTTGCCTTTTACGCTTTGCCGGTACCCTTTTGCCTTTTTCCTTTTGCCTTTTGCCTTTTGCTATTTTCCTTTTGTTTTTTGCCTTTTGTGTTTTTCCTTTTGCGTTTTGCCTTTTTTGTTTTGCCTTTTGCCTTTTGTTGTTTCCTCTTGTCTTTTGCCTTTTCCTTTTGCGTTTTGCCTTTTTCCTTTTGACCTTTTCCATTTGCCATTTACCTTTTGCGTCTTGTCTTTTGCCTCTTGCCACTTGCCTTTTTTCCTTTTGCCTTTTGTCCTCTGCCTTTTGCCTTTTGCCTTTTGCCTTTTGTGTTTTGCGTTTTGCCGATTGGATTTTGCCTTTTGCCTTTTGCCTTTTGCCTTTTGCCCTTTGTCTTTTGCCTCTTGCCTTTTGCCCTTTGCCCTTTTCCCTCTGCCTTTTTCCTTTTGCCTCTTGCCTTTTGCCATTTGCCTTTTCCCTTTCGCCTTTTGCCTTTTGCCTATTGCCTATTGCATTTTTCCTTTTGCCTTTTTCCTTTTGCCTTTTGCCTTTTGCCTTTTGTGTTTAGTCTTTTGCCTTTTGCCTTTTGCCCTTTGCCTTTTGCCTTGTTCCTTCTGCCTTTTGGCTTTTGCTTTTTGCCTTTTGCCTTTTGCGTATTGCCTTTCGCCTTTTGCCTTTTGCCTTTTACCTTGTGCCTTTTGCCTCTTGCCATCTGCCTTTTGCCTTTTGCGTTTTGCCTTTTGCCTTTTGCCTTCTTGCCTTCTTGCCTTTTGCCTTTTGCCCTTTGCCTCCTGCCTTCTGCCTCGTGCCTTTTGCCTTTTGCCTATTGCCTATTGCATTTTTCCTTTTGCCTTTTTCCTTTTGCCTTTTGCCTTCTACCCTTTGCCTTTTGCCTTTTGCCTTTCTCCTTTCGCCTTTTGCCTTTGCCTTCTTGCCTTCTTGCCTTTTGCCTTTTGCCCTTTGCCTCCTGCCTTCTGCCTCGTGCCTTTTGCCTTTTGCCTATTGCCTATTGCATTTTTCCTTTTGCCTTTTTCCTTTTGCCTTTTGCCTTCTACCCTTTGCCTTTTGCCTTTTGCCTTTCTCCTTTCGCCTTTTGCCTTTGCCTTCTTGCCTTCTTGCCTTTTGCCTTTTGCCCTTTGCCTCCTGCCTTCTGCCTCGTGCCTTTTGCCTTTTGCCTATTGCCTATTGCATTTTTCCTTTTGCCTTTTTCCTTTTGCCTTTTGCCTTCTACCCTTTGCCTTTTGCCTTTTGCCTTTCTCCTTTCGCCTTTTGCCTTTGCCTTCTTGCCTTCTTGCCTTTTGCCTTTTGCCCTTTGCCTCCTGCCTTCTGCCTCGTGCCTTTTGCCTTTTGCCTATTGCCTATTGCATTTTTCCTTTTGCCTTTTTCCTTTTGCCTTTTGCCTTCTACCCTTTGCCTTTTGCCTTTTGCCTTTCTCCTTTCGCCTTTTGCCTTTGCCTTCTTGCCTTCTTGCCTTTTGCCTTTTGCCCTTTGCCTCCTGCCTTCTGCCTCGTGCCTTTTGCCTTTTGCCTATTGCCTATTGCATTTTTCCTTTTGCCTTTTTCCTTTTGCCTTTTGCCTTCTACCCTTTGCCTTTTGCCTTTTGCCTTTCTCCTTTCGCCTTTTGCCTTTGCCTTCTTGCCTTCTTGCCTTTTGCCTTTTGCCCTTTGCCTCCTGCCTTCTGCCTCGTGCCTTTTGCCTTTTGCCTATTGCCTATTGCATTTTTCCTTTTGCCTTTTTCCTTTTGCCTTTTGCCTTCTACCCTTTGCCTTTTGCCTTTTGCCTTTCTCCTTTCGCCTTTTGCCTTTGCCTTCTTGCCTTCTTGCCTTTTGCCTTTTGCCCTTTGCCTCCTGCCTTCTGCCTCGTGCCTTTTGCCTTTTGCCTATTGCCTATTGCATTTTTCCTTTTGCCTTTTTCCTTTTGCCTTTTGCCTTCTACCCTTTGCCTTTTGCCTTTTGCCTTTTGCCTTTCTCCTTTCGCCTTTTGCCTTTTGCCTTCTTGCCTTCTTGCCTTTTGCCTTTTGCCCTTTGCCTTCTGCCTTCTGCCTCGTGCCTTTTGCCTTTTGCCTATTGTGATTTGCCTTTTCCCTCTTGGGTTTTGCGTCTTGCCTTTTGCCTTTTCCCTTTTGCCTTTTGCTTCTTGCGTTTTGCCTTTTGCATTTTTCCTTATGCCGTTTGCCTTTTGCCTTTTGCCTTTTGCCTTTTGTCGCTTTCCTCTTGCCTTCTGCCATTTGCCTTTTGCCTTGTGCCATTTTCCGATTCCCTTTTTCCTTTTGCCTTTCACCTTTTTCCTTTTGCCCTTTGCCTTTTCCTTTTTGCATTTTGCCTTTTGCGTTTTGCCTTCTTGCCTTTTGCCTTTTTCCTTTTTCCCCTTGGAGTTTTCCTTTTGCTTTATGCCTTTTGCCCTCTTCCCTTTGCCTTTTGCCTTTTGCCTTTTGCCTCACCTTTTGCCTTCAGTCCTTTTCCCTTTGGCGTTTTCCCTTTGCCTTTTGCCTTTTGCCTTTGTTTTTGCCTTTTGCCTTTTGCCTTTAGATGTTTGCCTTTTGCCTTTAGATGTTTGCCTTTTGCCTTTTGACTTCTGCTTTTTTTCATTTCGCCTTTTGCCTTTTGCCTCTTCCTTTTGTCATTTGCCATATGCCTTTTCCCTTCTGCATTTTCCCATATGTCTTTTCCCTTTTGCATTTTGCATTTTGCCTTTTGCATTTTGTCTTTTGCCTGTTGCCTTTTGCCTTTTACCTTTTGCCTTTTGCCTTTGCCTTTTGCGTGTTGCCTTTTGCGTTTTTCCTTTTGCGTTTTTCTGTTTGCCTTTTGCCTTTTGCCTTGTCCCTTTTGCCTTCTTCCTTTTTCCCTTTGCCCTTTGCCTTTTGCCTTATGCACTTTGCCTTTTGCCTTTTGCCTGTTGGGTTTTGCTTTTTGCCTTTTTCCTCTTGCCGTTAGCCTTTTTCCTCTTTCCTGTTGCCTTTTGCCTTTTGCCTTTTGCCTTTTGCCCTTTCCCTTTTGCCTTTCGCATTTTGCCTTTCGTCTTTTGCGTTTTGCCTTATTTCTTTTGCCTTTTGCCTTTTTGATTTTGCCTTTTGCCCATTGTGTTGTGCCTTTTGCCTTTTGCCTCTTGCGTTTTGCCTTTTGCCTTGTGCCTTTTGCCTTTTGCCTTTTGCCTTTTGCTTTTTCCTTTTGCCTTTTGCCATTTTCCTTTTGCCTTTTGCCTTTTGCCTTTTGCCTTTTGCTTTTTCCTTTTGCCTTTTGCCATTTTCCTTTTGCCTTTTGCCTTTTGCCTTTTGCCTTTTTCCTTTTTCCTTTTGCCTTTTTCCTTTTCTTTTGCCTTTTGCCTTTTGCCGTTTGCCTTTTGCATTTTGCATATTGCCTTTTGCCTTCTGTCTTATGCTTTTTGCCTTTTGCCTTCTGCCTTTTGCCTTTTCCTTTTGCCCTTTGCCTTTTGCCTTTTGCCTCTTGCCTTTTGCCTTTTGCCTTTTGCATTATGCGTTTTGCCTGTTGTGCTTTGTCTTTTGCCTTTTTTCCTTTTGCCTTTTGCATTTTTCGTTTTGCGTTTTACGTTTTGCCTCTTGCCTTTTTCCTTGTGCCTTATGCCTTTTGCCTTTTCCTTTTGCCTTTTGCCTTTTGCCTTTTGCCTTTTGTATTTTGCCTTTTGCCTTTTGCCTTTTGCCTTTTGCCTTCTACGTGTTGCCTTTTGTGTTTTTCCTTTTGCCTTTTGCCTTTTGCCTTTTGCCTTTTGTATTTTGCCTTTTGCCTTTTGCCTTTTGCCTTTTGCCTTCTACCTTTTGCCCATTTGCCTTCTTCCGTTTGCCTTTTGCCTTTGCCTTTTGCCTTTTGCCTTCTACGTGTTGCCTTTTGTGTTTTTCCTTTTGCCCTGTACCTTTTGCCTTTTGCCTTTTGTAGTTTGCCTTTTGCCTTTTGCCTTTTGCGTTATGCCTCTTGCACTTTGCCTCTTGCATTTTGCCTTTTTCCTTTTGCCCTTTGCCTTTTGCCTTTCGCCTTTTGCCCTTTGCCTTTTGTCTTTTGGTCTTTCCTTTGCCTTTTGCCTTTTGTCTTTTTTGTTATGCTGTTTGCCTTTTGCCTCTTGCGTTTAGCCTATTTCCTTTTGTGTTTTGCCTTTTGCCTTTTGCATTTTGCCTTTTGCGTTTTGCGTTTTGCCTTTTGCCGTTTGCTTTTGCTTTTTGCCTTTTGCCTTTTGGCTTTTGCCTTTTTCCCGTTGCCTTTGCCCTTTGCCTTTTGCCTCTTGCCTTTTGCCTTTTGCCTGTTGCATTTTACCTTTTGCCTTTTGCCTTTTGCATTTTGCCTTTTGCGTTTATCCTTTTGCATTTTGCGTTTTGCCTTTTGCCTTTTGCCATTTACCGCTTGCCTTCTGCCTTTTGCCTATACCTTTTGCCTTTTGCATTTTGCCTTTTGCCTATTGCCTTTTGCCTCTTGCCCGTTGCCTTTTGCCTTTTGCGTTTTGCCTTTTGCCTTTTGCCTTTTGCATTTTGCCTTGTGCTATCTGCCTTTTGCCTTTTGCATTTTTCCTATTATGTTTTGCCTTTTGCCTTTTTCCTTTTGCAATTTTCCATTTATCTTTTCCTTTTGCCTGTTGCCTTTTTCCTTTTCCCTTTTGCCTTTTGCCTTTTCCCTTTCTCCTTTTGCCTTTTGCCTTTTGCCTTTTGCCTTTTCTTTTGCCCTTTGCCGTTTGCCTTTTGCCTTTTACCTTTTGCCTTTGATATTGCTTTCTGCTTTCTGCCCTTTGCCTTTTGCCTTTTCCTTATGCCCTTTCCCTTTTGCCTTTTCCTTTTTGCCTTTTGCCTTTTTCCTTCTGCCGTTTGCCTTTTGCCTTTTGCATGTTTCCTTTTGCCTTTTGCCTTTTGCCTTTTCCCTTTGGCGTTTTGCTTTTTGCATTTTTCGTTTTGCCTGTTGCCGTTTGCCTTGTGCCTTGTGCCTTTTGCCTTTTGCCTTTTGCCCTTTTCCTTTTGCCCTTTGTGTTTTCCCTTCTGCCCTTTGCCTTTTGCCTTTTGCCTTTTGCCTTTTGCCTTTTCCCTTTTCCGTCTTCCCTTTTGCCCTCTGCATTTTGCCCTTTGGCATTTGCCTTTTGCCTTTTGCCTTTTGCTTTTTGCCTTTTGGGTTTTTTCTTTTGCCTACTGCCTTTTGCCTTTTTGCCTTATGCCTTTTGCCCTTTGCCTTTTTTCTTTTGCCCTTTTCCTTTTGACGTGTGCCTTTTGTGTTTTGCCTTTTGCCTTTCTGGTTTTGGGTTTTGGGTTTTGCCTTTTGCATTTTGCCGTTTGCATTTTGCCTTTTGCCTTTTGCCTCTTGCCTTTTTCCTTTTGCCGTTTTCCTTTTGCCTTCTGCCTATTGCCTTTTGCCTTTTACCTTTTACCTTTTGTCTTTTGCCTTTACCCTCTTGCCTTGTATTCTTTTTTTTTCTCCATTTACCTATTGCCTTTTGTCTTTTGCCTTTTTCCCTTTGCATTTTTCCTTTTGCCTTATGCCTTCTGTGTTTTGCCTTCTTTTTTTGCATTTTGCATTTTGCCTTTTGCCTCTTGCCTTTTCCTTCTGACTTTTGTCTCTTTCCTTTTGCCTCTTGCCTTCTATGTTTTGCCTTTTTCCTTTTGCATTTTTCCTTTTGCCTTTTGCTTTCTGCCTTTTGCCTTTTGCCTTTTACATTTTTCCCTTTGCCTTTTGCCTTTTGCCTTTTGTATTTTGACTTTTGCCTTGTGCCTTTTGCCTTTTGCTGTATGTCTTTTTCCTTGTGCCTTCTGCCTTTTTGTTTTTGCCTTTTTCCTTTTGCCTTTTCGCTTTCACCTTTTTCCTTTTGCCATTTGCATTTTGTCTTTTGCCTTTTGCCTTTTTCTTTTTGCCTTTTGCCTTTTGCCTTTTGCCTTTTCCCCTTTTCCTTTTGCCTTTTTCCTTTTGCATTTTTCCTTTTACGCTTTATCTTTTGCCTTTTGCATTTTGCCTTTTGCCTGTTGCCTTTTGCCTTTTGCCTTTTGCCTTTTGCCTTTTGGCATTTTCCTTTTGCCTTTTTCTTCATCCATTTGCCTTTTGCCTTTTGCCGTTTGCCCCTTTACTTTTGCTTCTTGCCTTCTGCTTTTTGCCATTCGACTTTTCCTTTTGCCTTTTGCCTCTTGCCTCTTGCCTTTTGCCTTTCGCCTTTTGCGTTTTGCCGTTTGTGTTTTGCCTTTTGCGTTTTGCTTTTTGCCTTTTGCCTTTTGCATTTTGCCTTTTGCCGTTTGCCTCTTCACTTTACGCTTTTGCCTTTTCCCTTTTGCCTTTTGCCTTTTCCCTTTTGCCGTTTGCCTCTTTCCTTTTGCCTTTTGCCTTTTGCCTTGTGCTTTTTGCCTTTTGCCTTTTGCCTTTTGCCTAATGCCTTTTGCATTTGGCCTTTTGTTTTTTGCCTTTAGCATTTTGCTTGTTGCCTTTTGCCTTTTGCGTTTTGTCTTTTGCCTTTTGCCTTTTGCCATTTGCCATTTGCCACTTGCCTTTTGCCTTTTCTCTTGTGCCTTTTGCCTTTTGCATTTTGCCTTTTGCCTTTTGCCATTTGCCTCTTGCATTTTGCCTTTTGCATTTTGCCTTTTTCCTTTTGCCTTTTGCAGTTTGCAGTTTGCATTTTGCCTTTTGCCTTTTTCCCTTTGCCTGTTGCCTTTTGCCTTTTGCCTTTCCCGTTTTGCCTTTTGCCTTTTCCTTCTTTGTTTTTTCTGGTTGCCTTCTGCCTTTTGCCTTTTACATTTTGCCTTTTTCCCTTTCCCTTGTGCCTCTTGCCTTTTGCCTTTTGCCCTTTCTGTTTTGCCTTTCGCATTTTTCCTTTCGTCTTTTGCCTTTTGCCTTTTGCCTTTTGCCTTTTACCTTTTGCCTTTTTCCTTTTGCCTTTTGCCTTCTACCCTTTGCCTTTTGCCTTTTGCCTTTTGCCTTTTCCCTTTTGCCTTTTGCCTTTTGCCTTTTGCCTATTGTGTTTTGCCCTTTGCCTCTTGCGTTTTGCGTCTTGCCCTTTGCCTTTTGCCTTTTGCCTTTTGCTCCTTGCGTTTAGCCTTTTGCATTTTTCCTTTTGCCTTTTGCCTTTTGCCTTTTGCCTTTTGCCTTTTGCCTTTTTCGTCTTGCCTTCTGCCTTTTGCCTTTTGGCTTTTGCCATTTTCTGATTTCCTTTTTCCTTTTGCCTTTCACCTTTTTCCTTTTGCCCTTTCCCGTTTTCCTTTTGCATTTTGCCTTGTGCGTTGTGGCTTTTCCTTTTGCCTTTTTCCTTTTTCCCTTTGGAGTTTTCCTTCTGCCTTCTGCCTTTTGCCCTTTTCCTTTTGCCTTTTGCCTTTTGCCTTTTGCCTTATCTTTTGCCTTCAGCCTTTTTCCCTTTGGCATTTTCCTTTTTCCTTTTGCCTTTTGCCTTTGCTTTTGCCTTTTGCCTTTTGCCTTTAGATGTTTGCCTTTTGCCTTTTGCCTTCTGCCTTTTTCTTTTTTCAGTTCGCCTTTTGCCTTTTGCCTTTTCCTTTTGTCACTTGCCATTTGCCTTTTCCCTTCTGCATTTTCCCATTTGCCTTTTCCCTTTTGCATTTTGCATTTTGCCCTTTGCATTTTGTATTTTGCCTGTTGCCTTTTGACTTTTACCTTTTGCCTTTTACCTTTTGCCTTTTGCCTTTTGCGTGTTGCCTTTTGCGTTTTGCCTTTTGCGTTTTTCTGTTTGCCTTTTGCCTTTTGCCTTGTCCCTTTTGCCTTTTTCTTTCTGCCCTTTGCCCTTTGCCTTCCGCCTATTGCACTTTGCCTTTTGCGTTTTGCCTGTTGGGTTTTGCGTTGTGCCTTTTTCCTCTTGCCGTTAGCCTTTTGCCTTTTGCCTGTTGCCTTTTGCCTTTTGCCTTTTGCCCTTTCCCTTTTGCCTTTCGCATTTTGCCTTTCGTTTTTTGCCTTTTGCGTTTTTTCTTTTGCCTTTTGCCTTTTGCTTTTGCCTTTTGCCTACTCTGTTGTTCTTTTTGCCTTTTGCCTCTTGCGTTTTGGAGTGGTGCGAACTGGTTGCGGAGTGGTGCGTACTGGTCTCGAGGTGGTGCAAACTGGTTGCGGAATGGTGCAAACTGGTTGCCGAGTGGTGGGAACTGGTTGCCGCGTGGTGCAAACTGATTGTGGAGTGGTGCGAACTGCTTGTGCAGTGGTGCAAACTGGTTGCGGAGTGGAGTGAACTGGTTGCGGAGTGGTGCAAACTGGTTGCGGAGTGGTGCAAACTGGATGTTGAGTGGTGCGAACTGGTTTCAGAGTGGTGCGAATAGGTTGGGGAGTGGCGCGAGTTGGTTGCCGAGTGGTGAGAACTGGTTGCGGAGTGGGCGGAACTGGTTGCGGAGTGGTGCGAACTGGTTGCGGAGTGGTGAGAGCTGGTTGCGGAGAAGTGCAAACTGGATGCGGAGTGGTGCGCACTGGTTTCGGAGTGGTGTGAACTGGTTGTATAGTGGTGCGAACTTGTTGCGGAATGGATTCAACCTGTTGCGGAGTGGTGGGAACTGGTTGCGGAGTGGTGCGAACTGGTTGCTGAGTGGTGCGAACTGGTTGCAAAGCGGTGAGAACTGGTTGGGGAGTGGTGCGAATTGGTTGCAGAGTGGTGCGAACTGGTTGCAGAGTGGTGCAAACTGGTTGCGGATTGGTGCGAACTGGTTGCGGAGTGGTGCCAGCTGGTTGCGGAGTGGTGCAAACTGGTCGCGGAGTGTTGCGAACTGTTTGCGGAGTGGTGCAAACTGGTTTCAGAGTTGTGCAAACTGGTTGCGGAGTGGTGCGAACGGGTTGTTGAGTGGCGCGAACTGGTTGTGGAGAGGTGCGAACTGGTTGCGGAGTGGTGCGAACAGGTTGCGGAGTGGTGCGAACTTGTTGCGGAGTGGTGCGAACTGGTTGCGGACTGGTGCGAACTGGTTGCGGAGTGGTGCGACCTGGTTGCAGAGTGGTGCGAACTGGTTGCGAAGTAGTGCGAACTGGTTGCGGAGTGGTGCGAACAGGTTGCGGAGTGGTGCGAACTTGTTGCGGAGTGGTGCGAACTGGTTGCGGACTGGTGCGAACTGGTTGCGGAGTGGTGCGACCTGGTTGCAGAGTGGTGCGAACTGGTTGCGAAGTAGTGCGAACTGGTTGCGGAGTGGTGCGAACAGGTTGCGGAGTGGTGCGAACTTGTTGCGGAGTGGTGCGAACTGGTTGCGGACTGGTGCGAACTGGTTGCGGAGTGGTGCGACCTGGTTGCAGAGTGGTGCGAACTGGTTGCGAAGTAGTGCGAACTGGTTGCGGAGTGGTGCGAACAGGTTGCGGAGTGGTGCGAACTTGTTGCGGAGTGGTGCGAACTGGTTGCGGACTGGTGCGAACTGGTTGCGGAGTGGTGCGACCTGGTTGCAGAGTGGTGCGAACTGGTTGCGAAGTAGTGCGAACTGGTTGCGGAGTGGTGCGAACAGGTTGCGGAGTGGTGCGAACTTGTTGCGGAGTGGTGCGAACTGGTTGCGGACTGGTGCGAACTGGTTGCGGAGTGGTGCGACCTGGTTGCAGAGTGGTGCGAACTGGTTGCGAAGTAGTGCGAACTGGTTGCGGAGTGGTGCGAACAGGTTGCGGAGTGGTGCGAACTTGTTGCGGAGTGGTGCGAACTGGTTGCGGACTGGTGCGAACTGGTTGCGGAGTGGTGCGACCTGGTTGCAGAGTGGTGCGAACTGGTTGCGAAGTAGTGCGAACTGGTTGCGGAGTGGTGCGAACAGGTTGCGGAGTGGTGCGAACTTGTTGCGGAGTGGTGCGAACTGGTTGCGGACTGGTGCGAACTGGTTGCGGAGTGGTGCGACCTGGTTGCAGAGTGGTGCGAACTGGTTGCGAAGTAGTGCGAACTGGTTGCGGAGTGGTGCGAACTGGTTGCAGAGTGGTGCAAACTGGTTGCGGAGTGGTGCGAACTGGTTGCGGAGTGGTGCGAACTGGTTGCGGAGTGGTGCGAACTCGTTGTGGATTGGTGCGAAATATTTGCGGAGTGGTGCGACCTGGTTGCAGAGTGGTGCGAACTGGTTGCGGAGTGGTGTGAACTGGTTGCGGAGAGGTGTGAACTGGCTGCAAAGTTGTGCAAACTGGGTGGAGTGGTGTGAACAGGTTGCGGAGTGTTACGAACTGGTTGTGGAGTGGCGCGAACTGGTTGTGGAGAGGTGCGAAAAGGTTGCGGAGTGGTGCGAACTCGTTGCGGAGTGGTGCGAACTGGTTGCGGAGTGTTGCGAACTGGTTGTGGAGTGGTGCGAACTGGTCGCGGAGTGGTGCGAACTGGTTGCCGAATGGTGCGAACTGGTTGCGGAGTGGTGCGAACTCGTTGCGGAGTGGTGCGAACTGGTTGCGGAGTGGTGCAAACTGGTTGCGGAGTGGTGCAAACTGGTTGCGGAGTGGTGCGAACTGGTTGCGGTGTGGTGCGAACTGGTTGCGGAGTGGTGCGAACTGATTGCGGAGTGGTGCAAACTGGTTGCGGAGTCGTGGAAACTGGTTGCGGAATGGTGCGAACTGCTTGCGGAGTGGTGCGAACTGCTTGCAGAGTGGTGCGAACTGGTTTTGGAGTGGTGCGAACTGCTTGCGGATTGGTGGGAACTGGATGCAGAGTGGTGGGCACTGGTTGCGAAGTGATGTGAACTGCTTGCAGAGCGATGTGAACTGGCTGCAGAGTGGTGCGAATTGGTTGCGGAGTGGTGCGAACTGGTTACAGAGATGTGCAAACTGGATGCGGAGTGGTGCAAGGTGGTTGCGCAGTGATACAAACGGGTTGTGGAGCGGTGCGAACTCGTTGCGGAGTGGTCTGAACTAGTTGCAGAGTGGTACCCATTGGTTGCAGTGGGGTGCAAACTGGTTGCAGAGTTGTGCGAACGGCTTGCGGAGTGGTGCGAACTGGTTGCGGAGTGGTGGGACCTGGTTGCGGAGTGGTGCAGACTTGTTGTGGAGTGGTGCAAACTGGTTGCAGATTGGTACGAACTGGTTACCCAGTGGTGAAAACTTGCTGCAGAGTGGTGCAAACTGGATGTGGAGTGGTACGGACTGGTTGCAGAGTGGTGCAAACTGGGTGCGGAGTGGTGCGGACTGGTCGCAGAGTTGTGCAAACTGGTTGCGGAGTAGTACAAACTGGTTGCGGAGTGGTGCGAACTGGCTGCGGAGTGGTGAACTGGTTGCGGAGTGGTGCGAACTGGCTACGGAGTGGTGCGATCTGGTTGCGGAGAGCTGCAAACTGGTTGTGGAGTGGTGCTGACTGGATGGGGAGTGGTGCAAACTGGTTGCGGTGTGCTCTAAACAGGTTGCGAAGTGGTGCGAACTGGTTGCAAAGTGGTCCAGACTGGTTGCGGATTGGTGCAAACTGGTTGCAGAGTGGTGCGGAATGGGTATGGAGCGGTGCGAACTGGTTGCGGATTGGTGCAAAATGGCTGGGGAGTGGTGTGAAATGGTTTCGGAATGGTGCGAACTGGTTGAGGAGTTGTGGGAACTGGTTGCAGAGTGGTGCGAACTGGTTGTGGAGTGGTGCAAGATTGTTGCGGAGTTGTGCGAACTGGTGACGGAGTGGTGCGAACTGGTTGCGGAGTGGTGCGAACTGGTTGCAGAGTGGTGCAAACTGGGTGCGGAATAGTGCAAACTGGTTGTGGAATGGTGCGAACTGGTCGCGGAGAATGGTGCAAACTCGTCAGGGAGCGGTGCGAACAGGTTGCAGAGTGATGCAGACTGGATGCAGACTGGTGCAAACTGGTTGTGGAGAGGTGGGAACTGGTTGCGCAGTGGTGCGAACTGGTTGCGGAGTGGTGCGAACTGGTTGCTTAGTGGTGCAAACTAGTTTCGGAGTGGTGCAATCTGGTTGCGGAGTGGTGCAAACTGGTTACTGAGTGATGCAAACTGGCTGCGGAGTGTTGCGAAGTGGTTTCGGAGTGGTGCGGACTGGTTGCAGAGGGGTGCAAACTGGTTACGGAGTGGTGCGAACTGGTTGCGGAGTGGTGCAGCTGGTTGCGGGGTGGTCCGAACTGGTTGGAGAGTGGTGCAAACTGGTTGCGGAGTGGTGCAGACTGGTTGGGGAGTGGTGCGAACTGGTTGGGAGTACTGCGAACTGGTTGCAGAGTGGTGTGAACGGGTTGCACAGTGGTGCAAACTGGTTGCAGAGTGTTGTGAACTGGTTGGGGAGTGGTGCGAACTGGTTGCGGAGTACTACAAACTGGTTGCGGAGTGGTGCGAACTGGTTGCGGAGTGGTGCAAACTGGTTGCGGAGTGGTGCAAACTGGTTGCGAGTGCTATGAACTGGCTGTAGAGTGGTGCCAATTGGTTGCGGTGTGGTGCGAACAGGTAGCAGAGCGGTACGAACAGGTTGCAAGGTGGTGCGAACTGGTTGCGGAGTGGTGCGAATGGGTTGCGGAGTGGTGCAGACTGGATGCAGAGTGGTGCGAACTGGTTGCGGATTGGTGCAAACGGGTTGTGGAGTGCAGTGAACTGGTTGCGGAGTGGTGCGAACTGGCTGCGGAGTGGTGCAAATGGATTGCTGAATGGTGCGAACTGGTTGCGGAGTGGTGCGAACTGGTTGCGGAGTGGTGCGAACTGGGTTCGGAGTGGTGCGAGCTGGTTGCGGAGTGGTGCAAACTGGTTACAGAGTGGTGCGAACTGGTTGCAGAATGGTGTGAACTGGTTGCCGAGTGGTGTGAACTGGTTGCACAGTCGTGCGACTGGTTGCGGAATCATTCGAACTGGTTGCAGAGTGGTGCAAACTTGTTACGGAGTGGTCCAAACTGGTTGCGAAATCATTCGAACTAAATGCAGAGTGGTGCGAACTGGTTGCGGAGTGGTGCGATCTGGTTGTGGATTGGTGCGAACTGGTTGCGGAATGGTGGGAACTAGTTGCAGGGTGTTGCAAGCTGGTTGCGGAGTGGTGCGAACTGGTTGCTTAGTGGTGCGAGCTGGTTGTGGAGTGGTGCGAACTGGTTGCAGATGGGTGGGAACTGGTTGCGGAACGGTGCGAACTGGTTGCGGAGTGGTGCGAACTGGTTGTGGAGTGGTGCGAACTGGTTGCGGAGTGGTGCGAACTGGTTGTGGAGTGGTGCGAACTGGTTGCGGAGTGGTGCGAACTGGTTGTGGAGTGGTGCGAACTGGTTGCGGAGTGGTGCGAACTGGTTGTGGAGTGGTGCGAACTGGTTGCGGAGTGGTGCGAACTGGTTGTGGAGTGGTGCGAACTGGTTGCAGATGGGTGGGAACTGGTTGCGGAACGGTGCGAACTGGTTGCGGAGTGGTGCGAACTGGTTGCTTAGTGGTGCAAACGGCTTGGGGAGTGGTGCAAACTGGTTGCGGAGTGGTGCGAGCTGGTTACTGAGTGGTGCAAACTGGCTGCGGAGTGTTGCGAACTGGTTGCGGAGTGGTGCGGACTGGTTGCAGTGTGGTGCAAACTGGTTACGGAGTGGTGCGAACTGGTTGCGGAGTGTTGCAGCTGGCTGCGGAGTGGTCTGAACTGGTTGAAGAGAGGTGCAAACTGGTTGCGGAGTGGTGGAGACTGGTTGGGGACTGGTGCGAACTGGTTGGGAGTGCTGGGAACTGGTTGCAGAGTTGTGTTAACTGGTTGCAGGATGGTGCGAACTGGTTGCATAGTGTTGTGAACTGGTTGCGGAGTGGTGCAAACTGGTTGCGGAGTATTGCGAACTGGTTGTGGAGTGGTGCGAACTGGTTGCGGAGTTGTGCAAACTGGTTGCGGAGTGGTGCGAACTGGTTGCAGAGTGCTATGAAGTGGCAGCAGAGTGGTGCCAATTGGTTGCGGTGTGGTGGGAACTGGTAGCAGAGCGAAGTGAACAGGTTGCGAGGTGGTGCGAACTGGTTGCGGAGTGGTGTGAATGGGTTGCGAAGTGGTGCAGACTGGATGCAGAGTGGTGCAAACTGGTTGCGGAGTGGTGCACACTGGTTGTGGAGTGGAGCGAACTGGTTGCGGAGTGGTGCGAACTGGGTGCGGAGTGGTGCGAGCTGGTTGCGGAGTGGTGCAAACTGGTTATGGAGTGGTGAAAACTGGTTGCGGAATGGTGTGAACTGGCTGCCTTGTGGTGCGAACTGGTTGCCCAGTCATGCGAACTGGTTGTGGAATCATTCGAAATGGTTGCTGAGTGGTGCAAACGTGTTGCGGAGTTGTGCGAACTGGTTGCGGAGTGGTGCGAACTGGTTGGGGATTGGTGCAAACTGGGTGCGAAGTGGTGGGAACTAGTTGCAGGGTGGTTTAAACGGGTTGCAGAGTGGTGCAAACTGGTTGCTCAGTGGTGCTAATTGGTTGCAGAGTGGTGCAAATTGGTTGCGGAGTGGTGCGAACTGGTAGCAGAGTGGTGCGAACTGGATGCAGAGTGGTGCAAACTGGTTGCCGAGTAGTGCAAACTGGTTGTAGAGTGGTGCGAACTGGTTGTGGAGTGGTAGGAACTGGCTGTGGAGTGGTGCAAACTGGTTGCAAAGTGGTGCAAAATAGTTGTTGAGTGGTGCGAGCTGGTTACGGAGTGGTGCGAACTGGCTGCGGAGTGGTGCGAACTGGTTGCAGAGTGGTTTGAACTGGTTTTGGAGGGTGCAAACAGGTTGCGGAGTGGTCTGAACTGGTTGGGGAGTGGTGCGAACCGGCTGCGGAGTAGTGCAAACTGGTTGTGGACAGGTGCGAACTTGTTGCAGAGTGGTGCAATCTGGTTGCGGATTGGTGCAAACTGGTTGCGGAGTGGTGCGAACTGGTTGATAAGTGGTGCAAATTGGTTGCGGAGTTGTGCAGAATGGTTCGGGAGTGGTGCGAACTGGCTGGGAGTGGTGCAAACTGCTTGTGGAGTGGTGCGAACTAGTTGCGGAGTGGTGCGAACTGGCTGAGGAGTGTACCAACTGGTTGCGGAACAGTGCGAACTGGCCGTGGATTGGTGCAAACTGGTTGTGAAGTGGTGCTAACTGGTTGCGGACTGGTGCGAATTGGTGTTGGAGTGGTGCGAACTAGTGGTCGAGTGCTGCACACTGGTTGCAGAGTGGTGCGAACTGGTTGCAGAGTCGTGCGAACTGGCTGCAGAGTATTGTCAGCTGGTTGCGGAGTGGTGCGACCTGGTTGCAGAGTGGTGCGAACTGGTTGCGGAGAGGTGCGAACTGGTTGCAGAGTAGTGCGAACTGGTTGCGGAATGGTGCCAACTGGTTGCGGAGTTGTGCAAAATGATTGCGGAGTGGTGCGAACTGATTGCGGAGTGGTGTGAACTGGTTGCAGAATGGTGCCAATTGGTTGCAGTGTGGTGCGAACTGGTTGCGGGGTGGTGCAAATGGGTTGCGGAGTTGTGCGAACTGGCTGCGGAGTGGTGCGAACTGGTTGTGGAGTGGTGCAGACTGGTTGCAGAGTTGTGCAAGCTGGTTGCAGAGTGGTGCGAACGGGTTGTGGAGTGGTGCGAACTGACTGCGAAGTGGTGCGAACTGGTTCCGGAATGGTGCGAACTGGTTGCCGAGTGGTGGGAAATGGTTGCGGAATCGTGCGAACTGGTTGCGGAGTGGTGCAAACGTTTTGCCGAGTTGTGCGAACTGGTTGCGGAGTGGTGCAAACTGATTGCGGATTGGTGCGAATTGGTTGCGGAGTGGTGGGAACTACTTGCAGGGTGGTGCAAACTGGTTGCGGAGTGGTGCAAACTGGTTGCTTAGTGGTGCAAACTGGTTGCGGAGTGGTGCAAACTGGTTGCGGAGTGGTGCGAACTGGTTGCAGAGTTGTGCGCACTGGATGAAGAGTGGTGCAAACTGGTTGCCGAGTAGTGCGAACTGGTAGCGGAGTGGTGCGAACTAGTTGTGGAGTGGTGGGAACTGGTTGTGGAGTGGTG
>SZWC01000003.1:84849-106429 GCA_023375785.1 Penium margaritaceum | reverse complement strand
AACTGGTTGCGGAGTGGTGCGAACTGGTTGCGGAGTGGTTTGAACTGGTTGCAGAGTGGCGCAAACAGGTTGCGGAGTGGTCTGAACTGGTTGGGAAGTGGTGCGAACCGGCTGCGGAGTGGTGCGAACTGGTTGCGGACAGGTGCAAACGTGTTGCGGAGTGGTGCAGTCAGGTTGCGGAGTGGTGCGAACTGGTTGTGGAGTGGTGCGAATTGGTTGCGGAGTGGTGTTGACTGGTTGAGGAGTAGTGCAAACTGGTTGGGAGTGGCGCGAACTGGTTGTGGAGTAGTGCGAACTAGTTGCGGAGTGGTGCGAACTGGATGTAGAGTGGTGCGAACAGCCTGCGGAACAGTGCGAACTGGCTGCGGATTGGTGCGAACCGGTTGGGAAGTGGTGCTAGCTGGTTGCGGACTGGTGCAAACTGGTGTTGGAGTGGTGCGAACTAGTGTTGGAGTGGTGCGAACTGGTTTCGGAGTGTTGTCAACTGGTTGCGGACTGGTGCGAACTGGTTGCAGAGTGGTGCGAACTGGTTCCGGAGTGGTGTGAACTGGTTGTGGAGTGGTGCGAACTGGTTGAGGAGTGGTGCGAACTGGTTGCGGAGTGGTGCAAAATGGTGGCAGAGTGGTGCCAACTGGTTGCAGAGTGGTGTGAACTGGTTGCATAATGGTGCCAATTGGTTGCGGAGTGGTGCGAACTGGTTGCGGAGTGGTGCGAACTCGCTGTGGAGTGGTGCAGACTGGTTGCGGAGTGGTGCCAACTGGCTGCAGAGTGGTGCGAACTGGTTTTGGAGTGGTGCGAACTGGTTGCGGAGTGGTGCGAACTCGTTGCGGAGTGGTGCGAACTGGTTGCGCAGTGGTGCAAACTAGTTGCAGAGTGGTGGGAACTGGTTGCCGAGTGGTGCGAACTGGTCGCGAAGTGGTGCGAGCTGGTTGCGGAGTGGTGCAAACTGGTTGCGGAATGGTGCGAACTGGTTGCGGAGTGGTGCGAACTCGTTGCGGAGTGGTGCGAACTGGTTGCGGAGTAGTGCGAACTGGTTGCGTAGTGGTGTGAACTGCTTGCGGATTTTTGAGACGTGGTTGCGGAGTGGTGGGAACTGGTTGCGGGGTGGTGCGACTGGTTGCGGAGTGGTGCGAACTGGTTGCAGAGTGGTGCGAACTGGTTGCGGAATGGTGGGAACTGGATGCAGAGTGGTGCAAACTGGTGTCTGAGTAGTGCAAACTGGTTTTGGAGTGTTGCAAACTGGTTGTAGAGTGGTGGGAACTGGTTGTGGAGTGGTGCAAACTAGTTGCAAAGTGGTGCGAACTAGTTGCAGAGTGGTGCAAGCTGGTTATGGAGTGGTGTGAACTGGTTGCGGAGTGGTGCATACTGGTTGCCGAGTGGTCTGAACTGGTTGGGGAGTGGTGCAAACTGGCTGCGGAGTGGTGCAAACTGGTGCGGACAGGTGCAATCTTGTTGCGGGGTGGTGCAATCTGGTTGCGGAGTGGTGCACACTGGTTGCGGAATGGTACAAACTGGTTGCTGAGTGGTGCGAATTGGTTGGGGAGTGGTGCAGACTGGTTGGGGAGTGGTGCTAACTGGTTGGGAGTGGTACAGACTGGTTGTGGAGTGGTGCGCACTCGTTGCGGAACAGTGCGAACTGGCCGCGGATTGGTGCGAACTGTTTGCGAAGTCGTGCTAACTGGTTGCGGACTGGTGCAAACTGGTGTTTGAGTGGTGCGAACTGGTGTTGGAGTGGTGCAAACTGGTTGCGGAGTGGTGCGAACTGGTTGCGGACTCGTGCGAACTGGTTGCAGAGTGGTGTCAACTGGTTGGGGAGTGGTGCGAACTGGTTGCAGAGTGGTGCAAACTGGTTGCCGAGTGGTGCGAACTGGTTGCGGACTCGTGCGAACTGGTTGCAGAGTGGTCCGAACTGGTTGCGGAGTGGTGCGGACTGGTTGCGGAGTGGTGCGAACGGGCTGCGGAGGGGTGCCAACTGGTTGCGGAGAGATGCAAACTGGTTGCGGAGTGGTGCGGACTGGTTGCGGAGTGGTGCGAACGGGCTGCGGAGGGGTGCCAACTGGTTGCGGAGAGATGCAAACTGGTTGCGGAGTGGTGCGGACTGGTTGCGGAGTGGTGCGAACGGGCTGCGGAGGGGTGCCAACTGGTTGCGGAGAGATGCAAACTGGTTGCGGAGTGGTGCGGACTGGTTGCGGAGTGGTGCGAACGGGCTGCGGAGGGGTGCCAACTGGTTGCGGAGAGATGCAAACTGGTTGCGGAGTGGTGCGGACTGGTTGCGGAGTGGTGCGAACGGGCTGCGGAGGGGTGCCAACTGGTTGCGGAGAGATGCAAACTGGTTGCGGAGTGGTGCGGACTGGTTGCGGAGTGGTGCGAACGGGCTGCGGAGGGGTGCCAACTGGTTGCGGAGAGATGCAAACTGGTTGCGGAGTGGTGCGGACTGGTTGCGGAGTGGTGCGAACGGGCTGCGGAGGGGTGCCAACTGGTTGCGGAGAGATGCAAACTGGTTGCGGAGTGGTGCGGACTGGTTGCGGAGTGGTGCGAACGGGCTGCGGAGGGGTGCCAACTGGTTGCGGAGAGATGCAAACTGGTTGCGGAGTGGTGCGGACTGGTTGCGGAGT
Organism: Penium margaritaceum; assembly: GCA_023375785.1. NCBI lineage: Eukaryota > Viridiplantae > Streptophyta > Zygnematophyceae > Desmidiales > Peniaceae > Penium > Penium margaritaceum. Next base: position 103,814 of record SZWC01000003.1, on the reverse strand, counting down.
GGTGCGAACGGGCTGCGGAGGGGTGCCAACTGGTTGCGGAGAGATGCAAACTGGTTGCGGAGTGGTGCGGACTGGTTGCGGAGTGGTGCGAACGGGCTGCGGAGGGGTGCCAACTGGTTGCGGAGAGATGCAAACTGGTTGCGGAGTGGTGCGGACTGGTTGCGGAGTGGTGCGAACGGGCTGCGGAGGGGTGCCAACTGGTTGCGGAGAGATGCAAACTGGTTGCGGAGTGGTGCGGACTGGTTGCGGAGTGGTGCGAACGGGTTGCGGAGTGGTGCAAACTGGTTGCAGAGTGGTGCGAACTGGTTGTGGAGTGGTACGAAATGGTTGCTGTGTGGTTGGAACTAGCAGCAAAGTGGTGCGACTGGTTGCGGAATGGTGCGAACTGGTTGCGGAGGATTGCCAACTGGTTGCGGAGTGGTGCGAACTGGCTGAGAAGTGGTGCGAGCTGGTTGGGGAGTGGTGCAAACTGGTTGCAGAGTGGTGCGAACTGGTTGCGGAGTGGTGCGAACTGGTTGCGGAGTGGTGCGAACTGGTTGCGGAATGGTGCAGTCTGGTTGCGGAGTGGTGCGAACTGGTTGCAGAGTGGTGCCAACTGCTTGCGGATTGGCAAGAACTGGTTGCGGAGTGGTGGGAACTGGTTACAGAGTGCTGCAAACTGGGTGCGGAGTGGTACGAACTGGTTGCGGAGTGGTGCAAACTGGTTGCGGAATGGTGCGAACCGGTTGGGGAGTGGTGCAAACTGGTTGCAGAGTGGTGTATACTGGATGCAGAGAAGTGCGAATTGGTTGCGGAGTGGTTTGAACTGGTTGCATAGTGGTGCCAATTGGTTGTGGTGTGGTGCAAACCTGTTGCGGATTGGTGCGAACGGGCTGCGGAGGGGTGCGAACTGGTTGCGGAGAGATGCAAACTGGTTGCGGATTGGTGCCAACTGGTTGCAGAGTGGTGCAAACAGGTTGTGGTGTGGTGGGAACTTGTTGCCGAATGGTGCAAACTTGCTGCGGAGTGGTGCGACTGGTTGCGGAATGGTGCAAACTGGTTGCAAAGTGGTGTGAACTGGTTGTGGAGTGGTGCAAACTGGTTGCGGTGTGGTTTGAGCTGGTTTGCATAGTTGTGCGAGCTGGTTACAGTATGATGCAAACTGGTTGCGGAGTGGTGCGAACTGGTTGCGGAGTGGTGCGAATTGGTTGTGGAGTCGTGCAAACTGGTGGCGGAATTGTGCGAACTGGGTGCAGAGTGGTGCAAACTGGTTGTGGAGTGGTGCGAACTGGTTGCGGAGTGGTGCGAACTGCTTGCGGATTGGTGGGAACTGGATGCAAAGTGGTGGGCACTGGTTGCGGAGTGGTACGAACTGCTTTCGGAGTGGTGCAAACTGGTATTGGAGTAGTGCAAACTGGTTGCGCAGTGGTACAAACAGGTTGTGGAGTGGTGCAAACTGGTTGCGGAGTGGTGTCAACTGGTTGCAGAGTGGTGCCCATTGGTTGTAGTGTGGTGCGAACTGGTTGCAGAGTGGTGCGAACATGTTAAGGAGTGGTGCTGACTGGTTGCGGAGTGGTACAAACGCATTACGGAGTGGTGCGAACTGGTTGTGGAGTGGTGCCAACTGGTGTGGAGTGGTGCGAACTGGCTGCGATGTGGTGCGAACTGGTTGCAGAATGGTGCGAACGGGTTGCGGATTGGTGCAAATTGGTTGCGGAGTGGTGCGAACTGATTGCGGAGTAGTGGGAGCTGGTTGCAGAGTGGTACGAACTGGTTACAGAGTGGTAAGCACTGGTTGCAGAGTGGTGCGAACTGGTTGAGGAGTGGTGCGAACTGGTTGCGGAGTCGTGTAAACTGGTTGCGGAATGGTGGGAACTGGTTGCGGAGTGGTGCGAACTGGTTGCGGAGTGGTGTGAACTGGGTGCGGAGTGGTGCGCACTAGTTGCGGAGTGGTGCGAACTGCTTTCAGATTGGTGCGAACTGGTTGCGGAGTGGTGGGAATTTGTTGCGGAGTGGTGCGAACTGGTTGCGGAGTGCTGCAAACTGGTTGCGGAGTGGTGTGAACTGGTTGCGGAGTGGTGCGAACTGGTTGCGGAGTGCTGCAAACTGGTTGCGGAGTGGTGTGAACTGGTTGCGGAGTGGTGCGAACTGGTTGCGGGGTAGTGGGAGCTGGTTGCAGAGAGGTACAAACTGGTTACAGAGTGGTGAGAACTGGTCGCGGAGTGGTGCGAACTGGTTGCGGAGTGGTGCAAACTGGCTGCGGAGTCGTGTAAACAGGTTGCAGAATGGTGGGAACTGGTTGCGGAGTGATGCAAGCTGGTTGCGGAGTGGTGTGAACTGGGTGCGGGTGGTGCGCACTAGTTGCGGAGTGGTGCAAACTGCTTTCAGATTGGTGCGAACTGGTTGCGGAGTGGTGGGAATTTGTTGCGGAGTGTTGCGAACTGGTTGCGGAGTGGTGCAAACTGGTTGCGGAGTGGTGTGAACTGGTTGCGGAGTGGTGCGAACTGGTTGCGGAGTGGTGCAAACTGGTTGCGGAGTGGTGTGAACTGGTTGCGGAGTGGTGCGAACTGGTTGCAGAGTGGTGGGAACTGGTTGCGGAGTGGTGCGAACTGGTTGCGGAGTGGTGTGAACTGGTTGCTTAATGGTGCAAACTGGTTGTGGAGTGGTACGAATTGGTTGCAGATTGAAATGAACTGATTACCGAGTGGTGCAAACTTGCTGCAGAGTGATGTGAACTGGTTGCGGAGTGGTGCGGACTGGTCGCAGAGTGGTGCAAACTGCCTAAGGAGTGGTGCGGACTGGTCGCAGAGTGGTGCAAACTGGTTGCGGAGTGGTGCGAACTGGTTGCGGAGTGGTGCAAACTGGATGCGGAGGTGTGAATTGGTTGCGGAGTGGTGGGAACTTGCTGTGAAGCGGTGCAGTCCGGTTGCGGAGAGGTGCAAACTGGTTGCCGAGTGGTGCGAACTGGTTGGGTATTGGTGCGAACTGATTGCGGAGTGCTCTAAACTGGTTGCGGAGTGGTGCAAACGGGTTGCACAGTGGTGCGAACTGGTTGCAGAGTGGTTCGAACCGGCTGCGGAGTGGTGCAAAATGGTTGCAGAGTGGTGCGAACTGGCTGCAGAGTGGTGCGAAGTGGTTGCATATGGGTGAGGACTGGGTGCGAAGTGGTGCAAACTGGTTGGCAGTGGTGCAAACAAGTTGCGGAGTGGTGCAAACTTGTTGCAGAATGGTGCGAACTGGCTGCAGAGTGGTGCAAACTGGTTGCAGAGTGGTACGACCTGGTTGCGGAGTGGTGCGAACTGGTTGCGGAGTGGTGTGAACTGGTTGCAGAGTGGTGTGAACTGGTTTCAGAGTGGTGCCAATTGGTTGCGGAGTCGTGCGAACTGGTTGCGGAGCAGTGCGAACTGGTTGCAGAGTGGTGTGAACTGGTTGCGGAGTGGTGCAGGCTGGTTGCGGAGTGGTGCGAACTGGTTATGGAGTCATGAAAACTGGATGTGGGATGGTGTGAACTGGTTGTGGAGTGGTGCGAACTGGTTGCGGAGTGGTGCAAACTGGCTACGTAGTGGTTAGAACTGGTATCGGAATGGTACGAACAGGTTGCGGAGTGGTGCAAACTGGTTGTGGAGTGGTACAAACTGGTTGCGGAGTGGTGCGAACTCGTTGCGCAGTGGTGCGAACTGGTTGCGGAGTGGTGCGAACTGGTTGCGGAGTGGTGCGAACTGGTTGCGGAGTAGTGTGAACTGGTTGTGAAGTGGTGCCAACAGGTTGCGGGGTGATGCCAAGCGGTTGCGGAGTGGTGCAAACTGATTGCAGAGTGGTGCGAACTGGTTTTGGAGTGGTGCGAACTGGTTGCGGCGTGGTGCCGACTGGTTGCGGAGTGGTGCTAACTGGTTGCGGAGTGGTGCAAACTGGTTGTGCAGTGGTGTGAACTTGTTGTGCAGTGGTGCGAACTGGTTGCGGGGTGATGCCAACCGGTTGCGGAGTGGTGCGAACTAGATGCGGATTGGTGCAAACTGGTTGCGGAGTGGTGCGAACTGGTTGCGGAATGGTGCGAACGCGTTGCGCAATGGTGCAAACTGGTTGCGGAGTGGTGCGAACTGGTTGCGCAGTGGTGCGAACTGGTTGCGGGGTGATGCCAACCGGTTGCGGAGTGGTGCGAACTAGATGCGGATTGGTGCAAACTGGTTGCGGAGTGGTGCGAACTGGTTGCGGAATGGTGCGAACGCGTTGCGCAATGGTGCAAACTGGTTGCGGAGTGGAGCAAACTGGTTTTGGAGTGGTGTGAACTGGCTGCAGAGTGGTGCGAATTGGTTGCGGAATGGTGGGAACTGGTTGCGGACTGGTGCGAACTGGTTGCGGAGTGGTGTGAGTTGGTTGCAGAGTGGTCTAAACTGGTTGCGGAGTGGTGCGAACTAGCTGCAGAGTGATGCCAACTGGTTGTGGAGTGTTGCGAACTGGTTACAGAGTGGTGCGAACTGGTTGCGGAGTAGTGTGAACTGGTTGCAAAGTGGTGCCAACTGATTGCGGAGTGCTGCGAATTGGTTACGGAGTGGTGCAAACTGGTTGTGGAGTGGTGCGAACTGGTTGCGGAGTGGTGCGAACTGGCGGACGGTGGTGCGAACTGGTTCGGGAGTGGTGCGGACTGGTTGCGGAGCGGTGCGAACTGGTTGCGGAGTGGTGCAAACGGGTTGCGGAGTGGTGCAAACTGGTTGCGGAGTGGTGCGAACTGGTTGCGGAGTGGTGCAAACTGGTCGCGGAGTGGTGCGAACGGGTTGCAGAGTGGTTCAAACTGGTTGCGGAGTGGTGCAAACTGGTTGCGGATTGGTGCCAACTGGTTGCAGAGTGGTGCGAACTGGTTGCAGAGTGGTGCAAACTGGTTGCGGAGTCGTGCGAACTGGTTGCGGAGTGGTGCAAACTGGTTGCGGAGTGGTGCGATCTGGTTGCGGAGTGGTGCAAACGGATTGCGGAGTGGTGCAGACTTGTTGCGGAGTGATGCAAACTGGTTGTGGAGTGGTGCGATCTGGTAGTGGAGTGGTGTGAACTGGTTGTGGATTGGTGCAAACTGGCTGCAGAGTGGTGCCAAGTTGTTGTGGAATGGTGCGAACTGGTTGCGGAGTCGTGCGAACGGGTTGCAAAGTGGTGCGAACTGGTGGCAGAATGGTGCGAACTGGTTGCGGAGTGGTGCGAACGGGTTGCGGAGTGGTGCAAACGGGTTGCGGAGTGGTGCAGACTTGTTGCGGAGTGGTGCAAACTGGTTGTGGAGTGGTGCGAACTGGTAGTGGAGTGGTGCGAACTGGTTGTGGAGTGGTGCGACCTGGCTGCGGGTGTTGCGAACTGGTTGCGCAGTGGTGCAAACTGGTTGCGGAGTGGTGCGAACTGGTTGCGGCGTGGTGCGAACTGGTTGCGGAGTGGTGCGAACTGGCGGACGGTGGTGCGAACTGGTTCTGGAGTGGTGCGGACTGGTTGCGGAGCGGTGCGAACTGGTTGCCGAGTGGTGTAAACGGGTTGCGGAGTGGTGCGAACTGGTTGCGGAGTGGTGCCAACTGGTTGCGGAGTGGTGCGAACTGGTTGGGAAATGGTGCGGACTGCTTGCCGAGCGGTGCGAACTGGTTGCAGAGTGGTGCGAACTGGTTGTGGAGTGGTGCGAACTGGTTGTGGAGTGGTGCGAACTGGTTATGCAGTGGTGCGAACTGGATGTTGGAGTGATGCCAACGGGTTGCAGGGTGGTGCAAACTGATTGCAGAGTGGTGCGAACTGGTTGCGGAGTGGTGCGAAGTGGTTGCGGCGTGGTGCAGACTGGTTTGGGAGTGGTGCAAACTGGCTGCGGAGTGGTGCAAACTGGCTGTGGAGTGGTGCGAACTGGTGGCGAAGTGGTGCAAACTGCCTGCAGAGTGGTGCCAACTGGTTGCGGAGTGGTGTGAACTGGTTGCGGAGAGGTGCGAACTGGTTGCAGAGTACTGCGAACTAGATGCGGAGTGGTGCCAACTGGTTGCAGAGTGGTGCGAACTGGTTGCTGAGTGGTGCGAACTGGTTGCGGATTGGTGCGAACTGGTTGCAAAGTGTTGCGAACTGGTTACGGAGTGGTGCGAACTGGTTGTGGAGTGGTGCGAACTGGTTGTGGAGTGGTGCGAACTGGCTGCGGGTGTTGCGAACTGGTTGCGCAGTGGTGCAAACTGGTTGCGGAGTGGTGCGAACTGGTTGTGGAGTGGTGCGAACTGGTTGCGGAGTGGTGCAAACTGGTTGCGGTGTGGTTCAAACTGGTTGCGGAGTGGTGCAAACTGATTGCGGAGTGATGCGAACTGGTTGCGGAAAGGTGCGACCTGGTAGTGAAGTTGTGCGAACTGGCTGCGGAGTGGTGCGAACTGGCTGCGGAGCTGTGCCAATTGGTTACCAAATGGTGCGGACTGGTTGCAGAGTGGTGCGAACGGTCTGCGGAGTGGTGCGAGCTGTTGGCAGAGTGGTGCGAGCTAGTTGCGGAGTGGTGCGAACTGGTTGGGGAGTGATGGGAACTGGTTGCGGAGTGGTCCGAACTGGTTGCGGAGTGTTGCAAACTGGTTGCAAAATGGTGAGTGGTGCGAACTGGTTGCGGAGTGGTGCAAACTGGTTGCGTAGTGGTGCAAACTGGTTGCGGAGTGGTGCAACCTGGTTGCGGAGTGGTGCGAACAAGTTGCAGAGTGGTGCGAACTGGTTGTGGAGTGGTGCGAACTGGTTGCGGAGTGTTGCCAACTGGTTGCGGAGTAGTGCAAATATGTTGCGGAGTGGTGCAAACTGGTTAAGGAGTGGTGCAAACTGGTTGCGGAGTGATGCAGACTGGTTGCAGAGTGGTGCGAACCGGTTGCGGAGTGGTGCAAACTGGTTGTGGAGTGGTGCGAACTGGTTGCAGAGTGGTGCGAACTGGTTGCGGAGTGGAGCAAACTGGTTGCGGAGTGGTGCGAACTGGTTGCAGAGTGGTGCGAACTGGTTGCGGAGTGGAGCAAACTGGTTGCGGAGTGGTGCGAACTGGTTGCAGAGTGGTGCGAACTGGTTGCGGAGTGGAGCAAACTGGTTGCGGAGTGGTGCGAACTGGTTGCAGAGTGGTGCGAACTGGTTGCGGAGTGGTGCGAACTGGTTGTGGAGTGGTACAAAGTGGTTTCGGAGTGGTGCGAACTGGCTGCAATTGGTGCGAACGGGTTGTGGAGTGGTACAAACTGGTTGCGGAGTGGTGCAAACTGGTTACTGAGTGGTGCGAACAGGTTACGGAGTGGTGCAAACGGGTTGCGGAATGGTGCGAACTGGCTGCGGAGTGGTGCAAACTGGTTAGGGAATGGTGCAAACTGGTTGCAGAGTGGTGCGAGCGGGTTGTGGAGTGTTCTGAAATGGTTGCGGAGTGGTGCGAACTGGTTGCGGATTGGTGCAAACTGGTTGCGGAGTGGTGCGAACTGGTTGCGGAGTGGTGCGAACTGGGTGCAGAGTGGTGGAAACTAGTTTTGGAGTGGTGCGAACTGGCTGCGGGTGGTGCGAACGGGTTGTGGAGTGGTGCAAAGTGGTTACGCAGTGGTGCGAACTGGTTGCGGAGTGGTGCGAACGGGTTACGGAGTTGTGCGAACTGGCTGCGGAGTGGTTGATTTACCCTTTTGCGCCATCGGCCAGAATCGGGTCTGACAGCATGTAGGGATCAATTATTTGTCGTTATTCACTTCACACTATGCCACGACACCGCTTGATGTATGATATTTCATATTGCACCTTTGCCCCACTGATTCTCACAGTGTTTTTTGTCAATCGGAAGACTTTGCCTGGTTCCTTCTCCTGGTCATTTGATTGATCATTCACCGCATCACCGTGGGGAATATGTCATGCTTATTACCCAATCTTACCTGATTCATTGCTATTCATTCACGGACGGCCAGTCAATCACCGGATAATAGGATGACCACCTAAGACAATCGTAGTCCTTCGACGGATCATTTACCGCATCACCGTGGGGAATACGTCATGCCTATTCCCTATTCTTAGCTGACTTATTGGCATTTATTCATTGACGGCCAATCATTCACCGGATGACGCAACTTCCGCCTAAGATGAACACTCCCGATACTGTAATCTTTAACAATTAAAGCATTTGCATTCAGTCAAAAGGAGAGACTCACGATCAGCATCTCTCTGCTTCTCATGCATTCAACATCCTACATGTCACCAAGCAACATGCGCAAACCATGCGCTTCCTGTAGCGCCATAACATCGGTTGGAGCTGGCCCTTGCAAGAGCACTGTACGGTCGACTCTGTCTTGGTCGCTTGCCCGTCGAGTAGCGCGGTGCAACTCGAATGGACCGTCAATGCGTTGACGTGCATGGGAATTGGTATGCGCCAGGTCGTCCTCTCAAAGGTGGAAGAGTTGTTTTTGATTCCGTTGGTATGCTCGGAATGCCCCGGCCTGTTCCTTGGCAGCTTCTGCGGCGCGTCGCCCGACATCATGCGCGGCATCCTGCCAACTTTCCACGGGACGGGGCTTGTCATTACGAGGAAGTCTCCGCAGCCACGGTTGCCAGAACTGCTCCAAGGCCCCTTCAGCAGGATGATGCGACCATTGCATCACTTGTAAGACCGTTCGCGCGCCGAGTCGATGGGGCTCATTGCAACAGCTGCAGATGGCATAGAAGGTCACCGGGGAGTCTTGGGCGGCCCTGGTTGAGCTGGGCGGCTGGAGCTCCCGCGGAAACTCAGGACCCAGCCATGACGGTTCGGTGACGTGCTCCTCATGAAGCGGCCTTCCCATATAGGGATGGGTGCTCGCACACACACACACACACACACACACACACACACACACATACACCTCCTCGCACTCCTAGCCCGGACAAACTTTTCTACTCTGACTTGTCGCGAGACGGGACACAGGTTCTGCTCGACGATTTGGGACGATTGATGGACAGCAATCTCTCAGTCTTGTTGGTCACTGCTGGGCTCGAATTCTGATGCCACGGTTGGGTCCGGAATCAGTAGCAAGCCGTTTGCTCGAGCGCAAGCAGCGTCGGGTTTGAACATCTGAGCGATCTCAGCGTGAGCATCCGGTCAGAAGTTGGTTTTATTCTCCTTATCCTTTCTTCTTGCACCACCACTTCAATACTTTCATCTCGTCCACTAGCCCCTTTCGCTGCTCGCACACCAAAAGTGCCCCTATATGAGGCGCCTCAAATGCCGCTCCTCTTTCCGTGGTTTGGGTGCAACTCCGCTACCATCAAGCCAGCTTTGGGTCACCTTCTTTCCTTCCCCGCAGGTCCGATTGGGTCACATTCTCCACTGCAACTTTCCTTTCCGCGCCTCATCGCCTTCCATAATCAAACTGCTCCTTTTGTAATTTTTTTCCTCGGTTGATGGTCGTCGGATAATCCGTTGACCCTTTTCCCGGATCTTGACCCTGAGCCCACTTTCCATCCCATCCTCCGGTGGATGAACAAAACACCGCTAACACTGTTATAGCCTGCACCCGCAAAACATGTTGAACATCCCAGTTCATCCACCCCCTTCCTTGTTTTGTTCATCCCGCGCTCTCCTTTTTGGTGCGTCACTTGCCGCATGGCTAGCTCTCCCGTCTCCTTCCCGTCGTAGATTCCTCACCCACTTTTTCTGGTGATGAATACTCCTCCTCCGCCCATCGCGTCCTCGCCATTCCAACCAAATCTTGATGGGGCCCTTCCCACCGTATCACCTCATTTCGAACCTTAAGGCTCTGGCATGGAGTCACCCGGCGTTCTCCTCCCCCTGGTCCTCTTTCTTGCTTCTCAAGCAGTTGCCGTCCTGCCTCCCTTTGTTCTGCTTGAACCCTCCTCCTCGCCTCGTCACTCTCCTCACAGGGTATGCAGAGAGGTCCATCAAGCCTTGTCTGCATGTTGCTATAGTGACGGGCACATGGGAGATGCACCCGCAAATGGCAGCTGATACAGTGCCACCTACAAATGCGCACCGGACCCCTGCACGTGGCGCACGACTTGCTGCACGAATTTGTGCATCGAAGACAATGATATAGCGTGATGCGTCCCCCATGATGCAACCTCCTTTCTCCCACCTTCTTCACATCTTTGTTGTGCGAGAAGTATCCACACCTCTCACACCATGGGGTCGCTCCTCTGAGCTCCCTAAAGCAGCTAGGGCAATCCCCTTCTGCCGTGCCTGTGCGTGGTTGTATCCAAAAGCCATTGCAGTTTTTCTGCCCATCTTTGTTTGTCTTGATGCAAGCGGTGTGTGCTGCCCGCTTACAATAGTCACATCCCCCGTGCGGGGCCTCCAGCAGCCTTCTGCATCCACAGCACACAATGCCTGCCGCAGCGTTGTGCTCTTGCCCCATCATGGCCCTTACCTCCGTGGTAATTCCATGCTTGATCTTCTGGCAAGGCATGGAGCTCCACCCTCCTATGTCCGCCATCCCACATTCCTCATGTATGTGGTGTTTACAATGACTGCATTGTTTGGCAGGCATGTATACCCTCTTCTAACACCATGGGTAGCTACCGGCGCGAGGTGTCCTTTCTCCCACCGGTTCCTTGCTTGTTCCTGCGCCCCTCGCATATCCTTCCACCGCTGCACTGCTGCGGACCCATCTTTCTTGTGCCGTCCTCGCTCCTGCCATGGCGTCTTTGTTCCCACTTCCTTGTCTCACCCCCGCTTCAGCCACAGGCCTCCTTGTCCCCTTGTTTCATTCTGGCTCCGCCGATAACCCACTGCTGCTGCTCCATGGATTTCGCGTTTTCCCCGCGCTCGTCTCTGTTGCCTTCCCTTGCACTCCCATGGATGTCCTTCGCATCTCTCCTGATGCTGATCCCATTGCCTTTGAGGGGTGTTTGGGGCTCCTCCTTGCTCCTTTCTCCCTCTGTCGTCCTTCTGAGGTGGTGCGATGGTCCCATCGTCGTGGCAGCACGTTATCGATCGGAGCACCAAGTCGCCCTCTTGTTTCTGAGTGCCCAGGCGCCATCTCCCATTGCCTAGCCTCGGTTCCCCGTCCTTGCTGCATCCTTCCCGGTGCACTCGGCATGCCTGAGCGCCGTGTAGGTCGACTATTCGTCGATGGTTGAGGGTGGGAACGCGTGTCTGGTCCTTGTGGGGCTCGTAGCATGGGTGCTGCCGGTAGCGGCTCATCCCTCAAGAGGCACCACTGGGGTGTCACAGCCAACGCCTCAGTCACCATTGTCAGTACCTTCCTTCTTACCTCAGGGACATCCCTATTCCTCAGTGCCCCCATGGCCAACACTGCTTTCCGAGCCGGTACTCCCTCTGGCCCTGGCAATGCCACTGCATTGCAATAGAGTTGTTCCACTAGGTGGGTGTTCACGTATGAGCCCGGCGCTTCCCTTTCCCTTTTGCCTTGTTGTTTCTCTTCCTCTTGCCGCTTTTTATCCCTTGCTCAAGCCTCAAAGAGTCACAGCTTTCCTACACATTTGTCGCAGTGATGTCGTACCCCTGGCAGCATCTGCCCGCAAGGCCGATGGAGCGACTGATGGCATCATTCACACCACTCAGTGGCATTGTAGTTGCCACAGTCGGTAAAGTACAGGCGCCACTCCACGTCTACCACTTGCCATCCTCCCTTTCCCTGCTCCTCTCTCTCCTTGTGTGGTCCTCAGCATGGGCTTCCTCCAATGAGAAGGGGTGACAACATTGTGTAGGCATTGATGTCCTTGGGCCCACAATAAGTGATGTACAGGTGGTAGAGTCTGACGAGGTCAACTGCATGACTCTGTCAGCATAGAAGTGTCCTGCTTGTCCGAGGATGAGGTAATCTGTTCTTAGCAAGACATCGTAGGTGCGGGTCACCGTGACTTGCATTCGTAGGACCTCGTGGATGATGCCTACCTGTACGGGAAGGGTGTCTACGACACCGTGTCCTACATCCATGCCACCGGATGCATTCGTAAACACTTTGGATGTTGGTTGAATCTTGTGTTGCCAGCCGATCGCCTTCAGGACCTTGAGTGTTACCGTGGTGTGGGTAGCACCAAGGTCGATGATGGCTAGGAACGTTTTGCAACATATCCACACAAACCAGCTGGCCACTTCATGGTGGGGGGCCTGCGTTTGAGGTGGTGCAAGAGGCATGGGCTGCCACCCCCACCTGTCGGGATCGGTTCAAATGGCTATCTTGCTGAGCCGATCATGTGGGGCCTGGGTGCAGCTAAAGTGAATTCCGGCTGGCCGAAGCTTCTCGGCGTACTCCTGCAGGACCGCCGCAAAGTCCGAAAGACAGGTGGGATATTGCTGTAAATACTCCCCCACGGATATTTCCTGGAAGGGGCGGTGGAAGGAGGTCAGGGCACCGGTTGTAGGCTCGTTGTGTGTCGAGGGTGCAAAGGTCACCCTCTTGCATCACGGAGGCGTGGGACCCCTTGGACGACGCGTGTGCGGTGTGGATGGGGGCTTCGGAGGCACCGGCAAAATCTGACTTGGTAAGCGAGTCGAGCGTGCTTTGACACATGTTTGTAGTTCTGCCTCGGCCCATTCCCGTTGCTCCTTGTATTGGCGCATGCGCTCATACATTGCTGCCATCGACCATCCTTTCATACCTTGTGCTTGAGCCACCGTGACCAGTTTCTGTTCCGCAGCCATCGGAGGAGTTTTTGTGGTCTGTTCTTCAGAGCGGGGAAGATCCAACTTCTCATTTTGTGCAGGCATGTCTGAAGTAGATGGTTGGGCGGCAGTTGGTGTTTCTCCCATTTCCCTCTGGTACGCATATGCTTTCCATTGCACTGGTCCATTGCCCGGCAGACCACAGGGACGGGTGGTGACGTTGGGGCCGACCGCCTGCCGGCCAACCGTAGGTCCTGGTCCTGTTGATCCGCGTCCTTGGTATTGTCCTCCTCTAAGTGGCATACCGGGTACCGGGGTGAGATTGGGACATTCCCAGCGCAGGTGGGTGAATTCCCCACATCTATAGCAACTCTCGGGTGGGAAATTGTGGGGGTTCATTGGATTGTATCTGAATCTCCTGCTGGCTTGCGGATGGTGGGAGCCACATGTTCCTTCGGAGCGGACTGTTCTCGAGTCGCTCAATGCTTGATTTCCCTTTGCTGATGTTCCGCTTCCTCCTTGAGCGCGTCCAATGTACTGAATTATCGCAACTATACCGTGTTGGCAATCACCGGGACACGCAAATCACGGTAGTATTCCTTAATCATGCGTAAGGGCATGTCGATGCAGCGCGTCAAAATCTTGGTGAATTTGTCGTTGTGTAGCTTGATGATTTCCCCAGCCTTCATGGGGATGGTGCAAATCTGGAGCTCTGCTTCTTCCAGGCTCATGGGGTCGAATCGCTTGGTCATCCTGTTTGCCAAATCATCGAAGTCAGCAAATCGACATTCTCTATGCTCTGCAGTGAACCACTCCAAAGCTTTCCCTTGTTGCGCTAGGTGTACCGCTGGGACAATGTAGTCAGGAGATAACAGCCCATAGTCAAGGCAAGTGTCCATCTTGGACAACCACATGGCTGGGTCCTCCCCTGGTTCACCCTTGAAAGCATCGAGCTTTGGAAGGGAGTAAGAAGCCTTCGCCGCTATATTTGAAGTCAGTTCTTGAGGAGGCAAGACCTGCACATGTGCCCGTGGCTGAGCCCCCAGGTGGGGTCGATGCGCTTGCGCCAGGCCAACTGGTCTTGTACCAGTCGATGAAGCAATCCCCCCTCCCTTCGATCAAACACGTCCTGCGTTGGTTCCTCCTAGTCCAGAACTCCACATGTGCTATCTTGCTGAACTTGCATGTACTCGCACGGTGTACTGCTTGTCTCCATGAGCCATTGATCCTTGCCCAGGTCCAGCCGTACCACCCGTCGCTTGTGGTCCCAGTTGGAGTCTTCCTACCATAGGGGTGGCTGATGCTTTGCTTGCTTGATGATGAGATGACTGCATCTTGGATTGGGCATGTGGTACACTATGTTTGATTGACGGAGCCCCCGTCGGGATTTGTGCCTCTCCCAAGGCTCGCACTTGTCTAGTGGGTCTAGCCATGGACAATGGATTGATTCCTCCTTCAGCCGGGACTTCTCGGCAGCGTGACACTCGCAAAATAGATGATGTCTTGCTCACCTGCTACTGGTGTTGGGGCTGTTGCCCAGCATCTAGACGACGTGAGGTCATGGTGAATGGGCCTTCCCGTCGGGTTTCCCTCGTCCATTGTTCTGCGACCTTTGGGTTCTTACGTGCACGTGGTGGAGATACACCGCTGTCTGAGGCTGGCCGTCGAGGGTGAACAATTGGGCAGGAGGGGGCTGCCAGAGGACGGAAGATCACACGCTGATGCAGGGTGTGCAAGGCCTACACCGAGGGACGATCCAATGATACTTCTTCTTCTTCTCCTTGGTCATTTTGGTCATCGTCCAGGTCTGCACATTCTCTGTCATGGAAAACAGAGGTTGCGGATGAAGACGTCCTTGGGCTAGAGAATTTGAGGCGCCATGGTGCATGCTGTTCCGGAGTCATGTCAACTGCTTCGTAGACATTCCTTCCATGTGGAGTTGTGACCTCATGGAGTAGGACGGGCCCATCATCTGCTGCAAGCTCATGCTCCTTATCGGACACGTTGTCCTCCATTCGCACATAATCGTGCTGCCCATCGTGGTGGCGCTTCTTGTCTTCCTCTGGATCTTCTTGTGTCGCGTCGGCCAACTGCGCTTGTTGGATAGCCTTCCATTCACGGAGTTCCTCGAGACGTCTCAGGTGAAATTCTTCTTCTTTGTCAGGATCCATCTCGTTCTCCTTGTTGTACAACTGTGGGGACGGATCATCTACCGGATCCCACTCAATGTTGGAGTCCAGGCGTGGAGGATTTTCTGGGCTTCTCTCGTAGCAATGAGCGGTTGCGGCTTGCCTTATCCTGCCTGTTTGGAAGCGTAGGGTTCGGTGGGATCCGTCTTCGCATTACTAATGACACTGCTAAATAATCCACCGGCACGGTCACTCTCTCCTTGCACCTTGTAGGCTGGAAGGGGAACACCACCGCGGTCAGGGGAGTCGTTGGGGTTCGGACAACGGGTTGCTTGTGCCACCTTTTGTTTGATTGAAATTTTGACAGGCCCCCTCCTGGGAGAACCGCGCTTCAGATTATAGACTGATCTGAAGGTACCTGTCACACTTGCCACAGAAAACAAGCGAGTCCACACTCACCGCACCATTAACACTGTTATACCCTTATACCCTTTTCCGCCATTGGCCGGAATCGGGTGTGACAGCATGCAAGGATCAACTCTCCATCGTGATTCACTTCACACTATGCCGGGACACCGCTTGACGTATCATGTTTCATATTGCACCTTTGCCGCACTGATTCTCATCTTGTTTTTTGTTGATCGGAAGACCTCGCCTGGTTCCTTCTCCTGGTCATTCCATGGATCCTTCACCGCATCACCGTGGGGAACATGTCATGCTTATTCCCTAATCTTAGCTGATTCATTGCTATTCATTCGTGGACGGCCAATCATTCACCTGATGATACGATGACCACCTAAGACAATCATAGTCGTTCAACGGATCATTCACCGCATCAGCGTGGGGAATATGTCATGCCTATTCCCCATTCGTAGCTGACTTATTGGCATTCATTCATTGACAGCCAATCATTCACCGGATGACGCAACGTCTGCCTAAGATAAACACTCCCGCTAAGACAATGTTCAACAATTGAAGCATTTGCATTCAGTCAAAAGGAGAGACACACGATCAGCATCTCTGTGCAACTCATGCATTCAACATCCTACATGTCACCAAGCAACATGCGCAAACCATACGCTTCCTGCGCCGCCAGATCATCGGTCCGAGCTGGCCCTTGCACGAGCACTACGCAGTCCGCTCTGTCCTGGTCGCTTGCCCGTGAAGCAGCGCGGCGTAGCTCCAATGGACCGTCAATGCGTCGACCTACACGGGGATGGGTGTGCACCAGGTCATCCTCCCGAAGGCGGAAGAGTTATTGCCGATACCGCTGGTAGGCTCGGAACCCCTCGGCCCATTCCTTGGCAGCTTCTGCGGCGCGTCGCCCGACGTCATGCGCTGCCTCCTGCCAACTTTCCACGGGGCGGGGCTTGTTGTCACGGGGAAGTCTCCACAGCCACGGTTGCCAGAACTGCTCCAAGGCCTCACCAGTAGGATGATGTGACCATTGCATCACTCCCAGGACCATTCACACGCTGAGTGGATGGGGCACATTGCAACAGCTGCAGATGGCATAGAAGGTCACTGGGGAGTCTCGGGCGGCCCTAGTTGAGCTGGGCGGCTGGAGCTCCCGCGGAAACTCAGGACCCAGCCATGACGGCTCGGTGACGTGCTCCTCATGAAGCAGCCTTCCCATCCAGGGATGGCTGCGCGCGCGCACACACACACACACACACACACACACACACACACACACACACACACATCTCCTCGCACTCCTAACCCGACGTAAGTCTTTTACTCTGACTTGTTGCGAGACGGGACACAGGTTCCGCTCGACGATCTGGGTCGACTGAGGGGCAGCAATGTCTCAGTCTTGTTGGTCACCGCTGGGCTCGAATTCCCATGAGAGGGTTGGGTCCGGAATCGGCAGCTGGCCGTTCGCTCGGGCGCAAGCAGCGTCGGGTTTGAACGTCCCAACGATCTCAGCGTCAGCAACCGGTCAGCAGTTGGTTATCTTCTCTTTATCCTTTCTTCTCGCACCGCCCCTCCAATACTTTCATCTCGTCCACTGGCTCCTTTCGCGGCTCGCTCATCGGAAGTGACTCTAAACGAGGCGCCTCAAATGCCGCTCCTTTCTCCGCGGTTGGGGTGCGACTTGGCTACCATCAAGCCAGCTTTGGGCCACCTTCTTTCCTTCCCCACAGGTCCAGTTGGGTCACAGCCCCCACCGCAACTTTCCTTTCCACGCCTCGTCGCCTTCCAGAATCGAAATGCTCCTTTAGTAATTTCTTTTCCTCGGTCAATGGTCGTCGGATCATCAGTCAACCCCTCTCCCAGATCCTGACCCCGGGCCCACTTTCCATCCCTTCATCCGGTGGATGAAGGAAACGACGTTAACAGTGGTGCAAACTGGTTAAAGAGTGGTGCAAGCTGGTTGCGGAGTGGTGCGAAATGGTTGTGGAGTGGTGCAAACTGGCTGCAGAGTGGTGCAAACTGGGTATGGAATGGTGGGAAATGGTTGCAAAATGGTGGGAACTGGTTGCGAAGTGGAGCAAACTGGCTGCGGAGTGGTGCGAACTGGTTGCCGAGTGGTGCGAACTGGTTGCGGAGTGGTGCGAACTGGTTGCAAAGTGGTGCAAACTGGTTGCAGAGTAATGCATCTGGTTTTGCAGTGATGCAAACTGGTTGCGGAGTGGTGAAAACTGGTTGCGGAGTGGTGTAAACGGATTGCACAGTGGTGCGACCTGGTTGCGGAGTGGTGCAAACTGGTTGCGGAGTGGTGCAGACTGGTTGCGGAGTGGTGCAAACGGGTTGTGGAGTGGTGCAAACTGGTTGTGGAGTGGTGCAAACTGGCTCCGGAGTGGTGCAAACTGGTTGCGGAGTGGTGCGAACTGGTTGCGGAGTGGTGCGAACTGGTTGCGGAGTGGTGTGAACTGGTTGCGGAGTGTTGCAAACTGGTTGCGGAGTGGTGCGAACTGGTTGTGGAGTGGTGCAAACTGGTTGCGGAGTGGTGCGAACTGGCTGCGGGTGGTGTGAACTGGTTGCGGAGTGGTGCAAACTGGTTGCGGAGTGGTGCGAACTGGTTGCGGAGTGGTGCGAACTGGTTGCGGAGTGGTGCAAACTGGTTGCCGAGTGGTGCGAACTGGTTGCAGAGTGGTGCAAGCTGGTTGTGCAGTGGTGCAAACTGGTTGCAGAGTGGTGCAAACCGGTTGCGGAGTCATGCAAGCAGATTGCAGAGTGGTATGAACAAGTTGCGGAGTTGTGCGAACTGGTTGCGGAGTGGTGCAGACTTGTTGCGGAGTGGTGCGAACTGGTTGCGGAGTGGTACAAACTGGTTGTCGAGTGGTCAGGAGTGGCTGCGGAGTGATGCAAACTGGTTGCAAAATGAAGCGGACGAATTGCGGAGTGGTGCAAACTACCCTGAGTGGTGCAAACTGCTTGAGGACTTGTGCGAACTGGTTCCAGATTGGTGCGAACTGGTTGTGGAGTGGTGCGAACTGTTTGCAGAGTGGTGCGAACTGGTTGCGGAGTGCTGCGAACTGGTTGCAGAGTGGTGCGAACTGGTTGCGGAGTAGTACAAACTGGTTGCGGAGTGGTGCGAACTGGTAATGGAGTGGTGCGAACATGGTGCGGAGTGGTTCGAACTTGTTGCGGAGTGGTGCGAACTGGTTGCGGACTGGTGCAAACTGGTTGCGGAGTGGTGTAGACTGGTTGCGGAGTGATGCAAACTGGTTGCGGAGTGTTGCGAACTGGTTGTGGAGTGGTGCGAACTGGTTGCAGAGTGGTGCGAAATGGTTGTGGAGTGGTGCCGATTGGTTGCGGAATGGTGCAAACTGGTTGCGGAGGGGTGCGAACGGAATACGGAGTGGTGCGAACTGGATGCATGGTGGTGCAAACTGGTTGCAGAGTGGTGCGACCTGGTTGCGGAGTGGTGCGAACTGGTTGCGGGGTAGTGCAAACTGGATGCGGAGTGGTGCGAACTAGTAACAAAGTGGTGCGAACTGGTTGCGGAGTGGTGCGAACTGGCTGCAGAGAGGTGCGAACTGGCTGCAGAGTGGTGCAAACTGGTTGCGGAGTGGTGCAGACTTGTTGCGGAGGGATGTAAACTGGTTGCTGAGTGGTGCAAACTGGTTGTGGAGTGGTACAAACTGGTTGCGGAGTGGTGCGAAATGGCTGCGGCGTGGTGCCAATTGGTTGCGGAATGGTGCGAACTGGTTGCTGAGTGGTGCGAACGGGTTGCGGAGTGGTGCGAATTGGTTGCATGGTGGTGCGAACTGGTTGCGGAGTGGTGTGAACTGGTTGCGGGGTGGTGCATCCTGGTTGCGGAGTGGTGCAAGCTGGTTGCGGAGTGGTGCGAACTGGTTGCAGAGTGGTGC
>SZWC01000003.1:9219-75923 GCA_023375785.1 Penium margaritaceum | reverse complement strand
ACAATTCCAGCACAACTCTGGCACAACTCTGGCACAACTCTGGCACAACTATCGGACTCTTCCAGCACAACTCTGGTATAACTCTGGCACAACTCTGGCACAACCCTGACACAACTCTGGCACAACTATGGCACTACTCTGGAACAGCTTTGGCACAACTCTAGCACAACTTTGGCACAACTCTGGCACAACTCTGGCACCACTCAGGCACAACTATGGCACAAATCCAGCACAACTCTGGCACAACTCTGGCACACCTATGGCAGAAATTTGGCAAAACTTGGCACAACACTGGCTTAACTCTGGCACAACTTTGGCACAGCTCTGGCACAACTTTGGCACCTTTGGCACAACTATTACACAATATTGGCACAACTATGGCACAATTCAGGCTAAAATCTGGCACTACTCTGGCACAACTCTTGCACAACTGTAGCATTACTCTGGCACAACTCTGGCACAACTAAGGCACAACTATGGCACAACTCTGGCACAACTCTGGCACAACACTGGCACAACTCTAGCAGAACTCTGACAAAACTCTGGTACAACTCTGGCACAACTCTGGCACAACTATGGCACAACTCTGGCACAACTCTGGAACAACTCTGGCATGTTGGCACAGCCCTGGCTCAGCTCTGGCGCAACTCTGGCACAACTGTGGAAAAACTCTGCCACAAATCTGGTACAACTCTCGCAAAACTCTGGCACAAGTCTGGCATTGCCCTGGTACAACTCTGGCACAACTATGGCGACAATATGGCACAACTCTGGCACAAATTTGGCACAACTCTAGCAAGACGCTGGCACAACTCTGGCACAACTCTGGCACAACTCTGGCACAAATGTGGCACAACTCTGGCACGACTCTGGCAAAACTATGGCACAATTCCAGCACAAATGTGGCACAACTCTGGCACAACTATGGCACACCTTTAGCACAAATATGGGACAACTATAAGACACCTCTGGCACAACTCTGGCACGAGTTGGGCACAACTCTAGCAAAACTCTGGCACAACTTTGGCACAACTCTGGCACAAATCTGGAAACACTCTGGCACTACTCTGGCACAACTCTTGCCCAACTCTAGCATTACTCTGGCACAACTCTATCACAACTCTGGCACAACTATGGCACAAATTCGGCACATCTATTGCAAAACTCTTGCACAACTCTGGCACAACTCTGGCACAACTTTTGCACATATCTGGCACAACTGTGGCACAATTCCGGCAAAAGTCTGGCACTACTTTGGCACAACTCTTGCACAGATATAGCATTACTCTGGCACAACTCTGGCACAACTCTGGCAAAACTATGGCACAAATCTGACACAACTCTGGCACAACCCTGTCACAACTCAGGCACAGTTCTGGCACAACATGGGCACAACCTTGATACAACCCTGGCACAACTCTGGCAAAACTCTGTCACAAGTCTGGCACAACTCTGGCACAACTCTGACACATCCGGCACAACTCTGGCACAACTTTGGCACGACTCTGGCACAAGTATGGCACAACGTCGGCACAGCCCTGGCACAACTCTGGCATAACTGTGGCACAACTCTGGCTTTTCTCTGGCAGAGCTCTGGCATGACTCTGGTACAACCATGGCACAATTCCAGCACAACTCTGGTGTGACTCTGGCACAACTCTGGTACAACTCTGGCACAAATCTGGCACAACTCTGGTACAACTCTTCCACAACTTGGGTACAACTGTGGCACAATTTCGGCAAAACTCTGGCACTAATCTGGCACAACTCTTGCACAACTCTAGCATTACTCTGGCAGAACTGTGGCAAAACTAAGGAACAACTATGGCACAAATCTGGCACAACTCTGGCACAACTCTGGCACAACTTTGTCACAACACTGGCACAACTCTGGCACAACTCTGGCTCAACTCTGGCACAACCCTGGCACAACTCTGGCACAACCCTCGCACTACTATGGCACAACTCTGGCATAACCATGGTACAACTCGGGCACCTGGTACAACTCTGGCACAACTCTAGCACAACCCTGGCACAACTCTGGCACAACTTAAGCACCACTCTGTCACAACTCTGCCACAAATCTGGCACAACCGTGGCACAACTCTGGCACAACTCTGGCACAACTCTGGCACAACTCTGGCAGAACTCCAACACAACTATGGCACAACTCTGGCACAACTCTGGCACAACTCTGGCACAACTATAGCACGACTCTGGCACAAATCTGGCACAAATATGGCACAACTTTGGAACAACTCTGATATAACTATGCCACAACTCTGGCACACCCATGGCACAACTCCAGCACAACAGTGGCACGACTCTGGCACAACTATGGCACAACTCTGGCACAACTATGGCACAACAAGGAAACAACTCTGGCACAACTCTGGCACAGCTCTGGCACAACTCTGGAAAAACTTTGGTTCAGTTGCGGCACAATGCCGGAAAAACTATGGCACTCCTCTGGCACAACTCTTGCCCAACTCCAGCATTACTCTGGCACAACTCTATCACAACTCTGGCACAACTATGGCACAAATGTGGCACAACTCTGGCAAAATTATATCATAAGTCTGGCACATCTCTGGCACAGCTTTGGCAAAAATCTGGCACAACTCTGGCACAACCTTGGCACAACAGTGGCACAAGTACAGCAAAACCATGGCACTACTTTGGCGCAACTCTTGCACAACTCTAGCATTACTCTGGCACAACTTTGGCACAACTATGGCACAACTATGGCACAAATCTGACATGACTCTGGCACAACTCTGGCACACCTCTGATACAGCTCTGGCACAACTCTGGCAGAACTTTAGCACAACTCTGGAACAACTATGGCACAACTCGGGCATGACTCGGGCACAACTCTGGCACGACTCTGGCACAACTCTGGCACAACTTTGGCACAACTCTGGCACAACTCTGGCAGAACTTTAGCACAACTCTGGAACAACTATGGAACAACTCGGGCACGACTCGGGCACAACCCTGGCAGGACTCTGGCACAACTCTGGCACAACTCTGGCACAACTCTGGCACAACTCTTGCACATCCGGCACAACTCGGGCACAACTCTGGCACAACTATCGCACAAGTCTGGCACAACTTTGGCACAACTCTGGCACAACTATGGCACAACTCTGGCTTTACTCTGGCACTGCTCTGGCACGACTCTGGCAAAGCTATGGCACAATTCCAGCACAACCGTGGTATAACTCTGGCACAACTCTAGCACAACTATGGTACAACTCTGGCACAACTTTGGCACAACTCTAGCACAACTCTAGCACAACTCTGGCACAGCTCTGGCACAACTCTCGCAACACTCTGGCACAACTATGGCACAATTCCAGCACAACTATTTCACAACAATGGCACAGCTATGGCACAAATCTTGCACAAATATGGCACAACTCTGGCACAACTCTGGCACAACTCTGGCACAACTCTGGCACAACATTGGCACAAATCTCGATAACTCTTGCACCACCTTGGCACAACTGTGGCACAATTATGGCAAAACTCTGGCACGACTCTGTCACATCTCCTGCACAACTCTATCATTACTCTAGCACTACTTTGGTACAGCTCTGGCAAAAGCATGGCACAAATCTGACACAACTCTGGCACAACTCTGGCAGAACTCAGCCACAGCTCTGGCACAATTATGGCACAACAAAGGAACAACTCGGGAATAACTCTAGCACAACTCTATCGCAACTCGGGCACAACTCTTGCACAACCCTGGCACAACTATGGTACAACTCTGGCACAACTCTGGCATAACTTTGGCACAAATCTAGTACGACTCTGGCACAACTCTGGAACAACTCTGGCACAACTCTGGCACAACTCTGGCACAACTCTGGCACAACTCTAACACAACTCAGACACAACTATGGCACAATTCCAGCACAATCGTGGCACAAATATGGCACAACTATGCCACAACTCTGGCAGAACTCTGGCACAGCTATGGGACAACTATGGCACAACCATGGCACAGCTCTGGCACATCTCTGGCACAATTCTGGCACGGCTTTGGCAAAACTGTGGCACAATTCCGGCAAAAATCTGGCATTACTCTGACACAACTCTTGCCCAACTCTAGCCTTACTCTGGAAAAACGCTGGCACAACTCTGGCACAACTATGGCATTAAGCTGGAACAGCTCTGGCATAACTCTGTTACTTTTCTGGCACAACTCTAGCACAACTCTGGCACAACTCTGGCACTACTCTGGCACTACTCTGGCACAACTCTGGCACAACTCTTGCACAGCTCTGGTACAGCTATGGCACAACTCTGGCACGATCTGGCACAATTATGGCACAATTCCAGCACAACTTTGGCACAACTCTGGCACGAATATGGCACAAATCTGGCACAACTCTGGCCCAACTCTGGCACAACTCTGGCACAACGTTGGCACAATTCTGGCACAACTCTTGCACAACTTTGGCACAACTGTGGCACAATTAGGGCAAAACTCTGGCACTAATCTGGTACAACTCTTGCACAACTCTAGCATTTCTCTGGCACAAGATTCGCACAACTCTGGCAGAACTCTGGCACAACTCTGGCACAACTCTGGCACAACTCTCGCCCAAATCTGGCACAACTATGGCACAACTATAACACAACTCTGGCACAAATCTAGCACAAATCTGGCACAACTCTGGCATAACTCTGGCACAATTCTGGCATGACGCTAGCACGACTCTGGCTCAAATCTGGCACAACTCTGGCACAACTATGGCACAACCCTGGCACAACTCCGGCACAACTATGGCACAACTCTGGCACAAAGCTGGCACAACTCTGGCACAACTCTGGCACAACATTAGCACACCTCTGGCACAACTCTGGCACAACTTTAGCACACCTCTGGCACAACTCTGGAACTTCATTTTTGCGGCACCGATGGAACATTTGGCTGCTTTCCATTTGAGGTTAGCAGCAAGGAGGGCATAGAAGACAGTGGTGAGGGAGGAAAATAGGTCCGCGAAGCTATGGACCACGACTATGATGTCGTCGATGTAACAGCACACGATAGGGATGCCGCGGAGGGTGGAGTCCATGACGCGTTGGAACGTGGCACTGGCGTTGCGAGGACCTTAGGGCATGCGGTTGAAAACGTAGAGTCCTGAGGGGGTGACAAAGGCTGTCTTGGCAATGGAGTCACTGTGCATGGAGATGGCGTGAAAGGCTGTCTTAACGTCCAGCTTCATGAACCATCCGCGTCCCTGCAGGCGCTCCTGAATGTCAACAATCAGTGGCATGGGGTAGGCATCTTCCTCTGTGACTCAGCTGAGATGGCGGAAGTCCACACAAAAGCGCTTGGGTCCGTCCGGTTTGCTGACCATGACCAAGTTGGCTTGCCAGGGGCTGACGATGGGGACTACTACGCCTTGCACCTTCAATTCCGCGCGGCCCTTGTTGATGGGCTGTTCCTGGTCAGGGAGGATCCGGCAGACTTTCTACTTGATCGCGGCAGCTGCTCCGGTGTTTATGGTGTGGGAGGCGTTAACGGCTGCAAGGTCTGTCACGGAGCCGGCGAAGATGTCGGCAAAGGTATCCAATAGGTCCCGGAAGTCCTGCTTCTCAGCTCGTGAGAGGCGAGGGTGCAGGATGTGATCCCATCGTATGGGCGGAGGTGGCAGTTGGTCGCGGATGGGGTAGAATTCCTTGTGGTCATCCAGAGGAAGGCCCTAACCAAGCACCTGCTTGCTCTGCTGCCAGAGCCCAAGAAGGCTTGTACGCACCTCTGGTTGAGCGTAATTTGCAGATAGTTTATGCCACTCCTCGGTATGAACTTGCCCCATGTCAAGAACGACCCCTGCTGGAGCTTGGCTGCACTGGGAGCGTGTGTGTGAATCTTGCTGCGTCGTATGTGAGAGGGAGAAGGGCGCACATCCTGTCACTCGCACCGTTACTCGGTCGCCCACCATGATGAGGGTGTAATCTTTTATACCCGTGGCGGATGTTAGCTACATGACGCCCGGGGAAAACCGAAGGTTGCCTTGCCGCAGAAGGAGATAGTCCATGTCCAGGAAAATGTTGTAGCTCTGAGGCCGCGTGACCTGGACATCTAGTGGTTTGTGGAGAGAACCCACCTGCAAGGGTAATCACTGCACTTCTCCATTCCCGTAATCCATTCCTCCCGCTGAATTGCTGAACAGCCGGCACGTTGGAAGGATGCGGTCTGCCCATCCAACCAAGCAAAGGATGCGGAAAGCCACGGTGGTCTGAGTTGAGCAGGTGTCAATTATGGCAAGGAACTTGCGGCAACAAATCCACATCACAAAGCATGCGACCTTGTAGTGGCGGTCATCGCGGCGGGGTGGTTCGAGAGGCTGTGGCACCAAGCCCCATTCTATTTCTTCTGTAGTCAATCCCGGTGGAGTCCTCACCATAACGCGTTGGGTGTTCTGGGTACCGTGAGGCGTAGTGGTACAAGCGAGAGAGATGCCAACAGTCTGGAGGCGATGATTGGCTCTGGTGAATTCCTCTCTAAGTTGCGGAGCCAACTCAGGATGGAGGCGGAGGAAGTCAGAGACGTTCACGGAGGCAATAGGAGTGGTGAAGAGCTTCTCCACGGGATCCATGGAATCTGGTGCAGAGATGGGAGTAGTCAGGGGAGTGATTAGAATGGTCGCAGCAATAGGGTGTTCCATAGGCGCGGGATCCGCGGCACAGCGCTTCTCAAAGGGTTGCACGGAGCGGGCAGATACGGCCTCCTACAGCTCATCTTGCGCGGCTTCTGCCCTTTGCCTTAGGTCGCCCTAGAGTTGTGCTGCTTCTTGCAGATCCCATCCGCGGAACTTGAGCCGGCGAGCTCTTGTGATGAATTCCGTCTCCTCAAGCCAGTGAGTCACCTTTGTGGTCTCATCCTCTGCCATGGGCACACCCAGTTTCACGTTGCGGGCAATCAACTTCCAACCAAAAATCCATACCAACTTCCATCCCAACTTCAAACTTGACTTCCAACCGAACTATGAACCTAACTTCCAACCCAACTTCCAACCCAGCTTCCAGCCCCACTTCCAACCCAACATCCAACCCAAATGCTAACCCAACTTCCAGCCCAAGTTCCAACCAAACCTCCTACCCAGCTTCCAACCCAGCTTCCAAACCAACTTCGGACCCAACTTCCAACCCAACATTCAACCCAACTTCCGACCCAACTTCCATCCCAACTTCCATCCCAACTTCCAACCCAATTTTCATCCCAACTTCCATTCCAGCTTACAACCCATATTCCAATCCAAATTCCATCCCAACGTCCATCGCACCTTTGAACCAAACTGCCAATCCAACTTCCAACCCAACTTCCGACCCAACTTTCAACCCAACCTCCAACCCAACTTCCAACCCAGCTTCCAACCCAACTTCCAACCCAACTTCCAACCCAGCTTCCAGCCGAGCTGCAAACCCAATTTCCCTCCCAATTTGCATCCCAATTTCCATCCCAACTTCCATCCCAACTCCCATCCCAACTTCCATCCCAACTTCCAACCCCACTTTCAACCCAATTTCCAACCCAACTTCTAACACAACTTCCAACCCGACTTTCGACCCCATTTCCAACCCAACTTCCAATCCAACTTCTCACCCAACTTCCAACCCAACTTCTCACCCACCTTATCACCCAACTTCCATCCCAACTTCCAACTGAACATCCAAATGAACTTCCAACACAACTTCCAACCAAACGTCCAACCCAACTTCCAACCAAACTT
Organism: Penium margaritaceum; assembly: GCA_023375785.1. Lineage (NCBI taxonomy): Eukaryota > Viridiplantae > Streptophyta > Zygnematophyceae > Desmidiales > Peniaceae > Penium > Penium margaritaceum. The sequence goes on along the minus strand of SZWC01000003.1, from coordinate 68,172 downwards.
CCAACCAAACTTCCATCCCATCTTCCAACCCAACATCCAAAACAACTTCCTACCCAGCTTCCAACCCAGCTTCCTACCTAACATCCAGCCAGACTTCTATCCCAACTTCCAATCCAACTTCCATCAATACTTCCATCTAAATTTCCAACACAACTTTCAACCCAATTTCCATCCCAACTTTTAACTAACCCAACTTACATCAAACGTCCAACCCAACGTCCAATCCAATTTCCAACCCAACTTCCGATCCAGCTTCCAACCCAACATTCAACCCAACATCCAACACAACTTCCAACCCAAATTCCAACCCCACTTCCAACTCAACTTCTAACCCAACTGCCAACCCAGCTTCCAGTCCAATTTGCAACCCAGCTTCCAACCCAACATTCAACCCAACATCCAACACAACTTCCAACCCAAATTCCAACCCCACTTCCAACTCAACTTCTAACCCAACTGCCAACCCAGCTTCCAGTCCAATTTGCAACCCAGCTTCCAACCCAAGTTCCAACCCAACATTCATTCTAACTCCTAACCCAACTTCCACCCAACGTCCAACCCAGCTTTTCAACACAACATCCAACCCAATCTCAAACCCAGCTTCCAACCCAAGTTCCAACCCAACTTCTAACTCAACTTCCAACCCAACTTCCAACCCAACATCTAACCCAACATCAATTCCAAACTCCAACCCAACTTCCAACCCAAACTCCAACCTAAATTTCAACCCAACTTCCATCCCAACTTCCAACCCAACTTCCATCCCAACTTTCAACCCAACTTTCATCCCAACTTCCATCCCAAGTTCCAACTCAACTTCCAACCAAACTTCCAACCCAACTTCCAACCCGACTTCTAGCCCATTGTCCAACCCAACTTCTAACCCAAATTCCAACCAAACTCTTAACTCAACATCAAGCCCAACCTTTAGCACAGCTTACTACCCAGCTTCCAACACAACTTCCAACCCCATTTCCAACCCAGCTTCCAGCCCAACTTCCAACCCAATTCCCAGCCCAGCTTCCAACACAAATTCCAACTCAACTTCCAACCCAACTTCCATCCCAACATCCATCCCAACAATGTACCCAACTTCCAACCCAACTTCCAACCCAACATCTAGCCGAAATTCGTACCCACCTTCCTACCCAACTTTCTACCCAACTTCCAACGCAACATGCAGCCCAACTTCCAACCTAACTTCCAACCCAACATCCAACCCAACTTCCATCCCAACTTCCAGCCCAACTTCCAACCAAACTCTTAACCTAGCTTCCAACCCAGCTTCCAACCCGATTTCTAGCACAATTTCCAACCCAACTTCCAACCTAACCTCCAACCCAACGTCCAACCCAACTTCCAATCCAACTTCCAATCCAACATCCAACCCAACTTCTAACCCAGCTTCCAACCCAACTTCAATCCCAACTTCCATCCCAACTTCAAACCCACCCTCCATCCCAGCTTCCATCCCAACTTCGAACACAATTTCCAACCCAACTTCCGACCAAACTTCCAACCCAACTTTCAACCGCACTTCCAACCCAACTTCCAACCCAACTTCAAACCCAACTTCCAATCCAACTTCCACCCCAAATTCCAACCCAACTTCCAACCCATCTTTCAACCCAAGTTTCAACCAGACTTCCAATTCAACTTGCAACCCAACTTCTAACACAGTTTCCGACCATGATTCCAGCCCATCGTCCAACCCTACTTCCATCCCAACTTCAAGCCTAACTTCCATCCCAACTTCCATCCCAACTTTGAACTCAACTTCCAACCAAACTTCTGACTCACCTTCCAACACAATTTCCAACCCAACTTCGAGCCCAACTTCCAACCGACCTTCCAACCCAACTTTCAACCCAGATTCCAACCCAACTTCCAGCCCAACTTCCAAACCAACTTCCAACCAAACTTCCGATCCAAATTCCAACCCAACTTCGAACCCAACTTCCAACCCAACATATAATCCAACATCAAACCCAACTTCCAATCCAACTTCCAATCCAACATCCATCCCAACTTCCATTCCAACTTATAAGCCAACTTCCATCCCAACTTCCATCACAGCTTCCAACTCAACTTCCAACCAAACTTTCAACCCAAATTCCATCCCAACTTCCAACCCATCTTCCAGCTCAACGTCCAACCCAACATCCAACAAAACTCTTAACAAAACTTCCAACTCAACTTTTAGCAAAACCTCCAACCCAACATCCAACTTAACTTTCAACCCAAATTCCATCCCAACACCCAACCCAACTTCCAACCAAACGTCAAACCTAACTTCCAGTCCAACTTCCAACCCAACTTACAACCCAACTTCCAACCCAATTTCTAACCCAACCTCCAACCCAACTTCCAGCCCAACATATAACCCAAAATCAAACACAACTTCCAACCCAACTTCCAACCCAACTTCCAACCCAGTTTCTAACCCAACTTCCAACCCAACTTCCAACCCAACATATAACTCAACATCAAACACAACTTCCAACCCAACTTCCAGCCCAATTTCCCTCCAAACTTTCAACCCAACTTCCAACCCAACATCCATCCCAACTTCCGACCCAACTTCCAACCTTATTTCCAACCCAACTTCCAACCCACATTCTAACCCGATTTCCAATCCAGCTTTCAACCCAATTTCCAGCCCGACTCCCAACCCAGCTTCCATCCCACCTACCATCCCAAATTCGAACCCAACTTCCAACCCAACTTCCATCCCAACTTAAAGCCCAACATCTTACCCAACTTCATACCCAACTTCCTACCAAACTTCCAGCGCAACTTCTAACCCAACTTCCAACTGAACTTCCAGCCCAACTTCCATCCCAACTTCCAACCCAACTTCGATCCCAACTTCTATCCCAACTTCAAACCCAACTTCTGACCCAACTTCCAGACCAACTTCCATCCCAATTTCCACCCCAACTGCCAACCGAACTTCCAACCAAACTTCCAACCATATTCTCAACCCAACTACCAACCTAAATTCCAACCCAACTTCCAACCCAACTTCCTCCCCAACTTCCATCCCAACTTCAAACCCAGCTTTGAACCCAGCTACCATCATAACTTCAAAGCCAAGTTCCGACCCAACTTCCAACCCAACTTCATACGCAACTTCCAACCAAACTTTCGACCCAACCTCCAACGCAACTTCCACCGCAACTTCAAACTCAACTTCCACCCCAACATCTGTCCCAAATTCCGTCCCAACTTCCAACCCAACTTTCAACCCAACTTCCATCCCAACGTCCATCCCAACTTCCATCCCAACTTTCAACCCAAGTTCCACCCCAACTTCAATCCCAAGTTCCAACTCAACTTCCAACCCAACTTCCAACCCAACTTCCGACCCAACTTCCAGCCAAACGTCCAGACCAACTTCCAACCAACATTCTAACCAAACTGTTAAACCAGCTTCCAACCAGACCTTTAGCACAAATTCCTACCCAGCTTCCAACCCAACTTCCAACCCAATTTCCATCCAAACTTCCAACCCAGCTTCCCTCCCAACTTCCAACCCAACTTCAAACCCAACATCCATCTCAATTTCCAACCCAACGTCCAGCCCAAGTTCCAACCCAACTTCCAACCCAACTCCAAACCCAGCTTCCAACACAAATTTCAACCCAACTTCCAACCCAACTTCCATCCCAACATCCATCCCACCGATGTACCAAACTTCCAACCCAACTTCTAACCCAACTTCCAACCCAACTTCTATCCCAACTTCCTACCCACCTTCCTACCCAACTTCCTACCCAACTTCCAACGCAACTTCCAACCCAACTTCCAACCCAACTTCCAACCCAACTTCCATCCCAACTTCCAACCCAATTTCCAACCAGACTCTTAACCCAACTGCCAACCCATCTTCCAACCCAATTTCTAGCACAACCTCCAGCCCAACTTCCAGCCCAACTTCCAACCCAACTTCCAACCCAACTTCCAACCCAACTTCCAACTCAACATCCAACCCAACTTATAGCCCAACTTCCAACCCAACTTCCATCCCAACTTCCATCTTAGCTTCCAACCCAACTTCCATCCCAACTTCCATCCCAATTTTGAACTCAATTTCCAACCACACTTCCAACCCAACTTCCAACCCAATGTCAGACCCAGCTTTCAACCAAACTTCCAACCCAAATTCCAACCCAGCTTTCAATCAACATTCCAACCCAACTTTCAATCCAACTTGCAACCCAACTTCCAACGCAACTTCCAACCCAACTTCCAACCCAACTTCCAACCCAACTTCCAACCCAACTTCCAACCAAACTTCCAGCCCAACTTCCATCCCAACTTCCATCCCAACTTTCAACCCAACTTACATCCCAACCCCTATCCCAACTTCAAACCCAACTTCCGACCCAACATCCAACCGAACTTCCAACCCAACTTCTAACCCAACTTCCAATCCAACTTCCAACCTAGCTTCCAACCCCATTTCAACCCAACTTCCAACCCAACTTCCAACCCAACTGCCAATCCAACTTCCCACCAAACTTCCAACCATGTTCCCAACCCAACTACCAACCCAAGTTCAACCCAACTTCCAACCCAACTTCCATCCCAGCTTCCATCCCAACTTCAAACCCAACTTTGAACCCAGCTTCCATCATAACATCAAAGTCAACTTCCGACCCAGCTTCCAACCCAACTTCCAACCCAACTTCCAACCCAACACCCAACGCAACTTCAAACTCAACTTCCATCCCAACTTCCGTCCCAACTTTCATCCCAACTTCCATCCCAACTTCTATCCCAGTTTTCATCCCAACTTCCACCCCAACTTCCATCGCAAGTTCCAACTCAACTTCCAACCCAACTTCCAGCCGAACTTCTGACCCAACTTCCAGCCCAACGTCCAGCCTAGCTTCCAACCCAAACTCCAACGGAACTGTTAACCCAATTTCCAACCCAACCTTTAGCACAACTTCCTACCGAGCTTCCAACCCGACTTCCAACCCAGTTTCCAACCAAACGTCCAACCCAACTTCCCTCCCAACTTCCAACCCAACTTCAAACCCAGCATCCATCCCAATTTCCAACCCAACTTCCAGCCCAAGTTCCAACCCAACTTCCAACCCAACTTTTAACCCAATCCCCAACCCAACTTCCATCCATACATCCATGCCAACCATGTACCCAACTTCCAACCCAACATCTAGCCCAACTTCCAACCAAACTTCTAGCCCAACTTTCTACCCACCTTCCTACCCAACTTCATACACAACTTCCACTGCAACTTCCAACCCAACTTCCAACCCAACTTCCAATCCAACTTGCAACCCAATATCAATCCCAACCTCCAACCCAACTTCCAACCCAAATAATAGCACAACTCCCAACCAAATTTCCGACCCAGCTTCCAAGCCAACTTCCAAACCAACTTCCAACCCAATTTCCGACCCAACATCCAACGCAGCATCCAACCTAACTTCCAACCCAGTTTCAACCCAACTTCCAGCCCAACTTCCAGTCCACCTGCCAAGACAACTTCCAACCAAACTTCGAGCTACATTCCGAACCCAACTACCAACCCAACTTCTAGCCCAACTTCCAACCCAACTTCCATCCCAGCTTCCATCCCAACTTCCATCCAAACTTCAAACCCAACTTTTAACCCAGCTTCCATCACAACTTCAAAGCCAGCTTCCGACCCAACTTCAAACCCAACTTCCAACCCAAATTCCAACCCAACTTTCGACCCGACTTCCAACCAACTTCCAACGCAACTTCAAACTTAACTTCCACCCCAACTTCCATCCCAACTTCCATCCCAACTTCCAAGTCAACTTTCATATAAACTCTCAACCCAACTTTCAGCCCAACTTTCAACCCAATGTCCAACTGAACCTCCAAACGAACTTCCAACCCAACGTCCAAAACAATGTCCTACCCAGTTTCCAACCCAACTTCCAACCCAACTTCCAACCCAGCTTCCAACCCAACTTCCAATCCAACTTCCAACCCAACTTCCAACACAACTCCCAATCCAATTTCCAACCTAAATTCATCCCCAACTTCAAATCCAATGTCAAACCCAACTTCCAACCCAACAGTCAACCCAACATCCAACCCAACTTCCAACCCAACTTCCGATCCAACTTCCAACCCAACTTCCAACCCAACTGCCAACCCAACTTCCAACCAAACGTCCAACCCAATATCCAGCAAATTCCAACCAAACTTCCATCCTAACTTCCAACCCAACCTCCAACCCAATGTCCAACCCAGCTTCCAACCCAACATCCAACCCAGCTTCCAACCCAACTTCTAACCCAACATCTAACAAAACATCACTCCCAACTTCCAACCCAACTTCCAATGCAAATTCCAACCCAACTTCCAGCCCAACTTCTATCCCAACATCCATCCCAACTTTCAACCCAACTTCCATCCCATGTTCCAACCCAACTTCCATCCCAACTAACATCCCAACTTCGATCCCAACTTCCAACCCAACTTCCAACCCAACTTCTAGCCAAACGTCTAACCCAACTTCATACCCAACTTCCTACCCAACTTCAAGCGCAACTTCTAACCCAACTTCCAACCCAACTTCCAACCCAACTTCCAACCCAACTTCCAACCCAACTTCCATCCCAACTTCCATCCCAAATTCCATCCCAACTGCCATCCCAACTTCAAATCCAACTTTTGACCCATCTTCCAAACTAACCTCCAACCCAGCTTCTAACCCAAGTACCAGCCCAACTTCCAACCCAACTTCCAACCCAACTTCCATCCCATCTTCCATCCCAGCTTACATCCCAACTTCAAACCCAACTTTGAACCCAGCTTCCATCACAACTTCAAAGCCAACTTCCGACCCAACTTCCAACCCAACTTCCAACCCAACTTCCAACCCAACTTTCGACCCAACTTCCAACCCAACTTCCAACACAACTTCAAACTCAACTTCCAACCCAACATCCATCCCAACATCCATCCCAGCTTCCAAATCAGCTTTGAAATCAACTCTCAACCCAACTTTCAGCCAAACTTTCAACCCAACGTGCAACCAAACTTCCAAACAAGCTTCCAACCCAACGTCCAAAATAACGTCCTACCCAATTTACAACCCAATTTCCAACCCAACTTTCAACCCAACTTCCATCCCTACTTCCAACCCAACTTCCATCACAACTTCCATCCCAACTTCCAACACAACTTTCAATCCAATTTCCAACCGAACTTCAACCTCAACTTCAAATCCAATGTCAAACCCAGCTCCCAACCCAACTTTTAACCCAACTTCCAACCCAACTTCCAACCCAACGTCCGACCCAACTTCCAACCCAACTTCAAACCCAACTGCCAACCCAACTTCCAACCAAACTTTCAACCCAATTTCCAGCAAATACGAATCCAACTTCCATCCTAACTTCCAACCCAACATTCCACCCAATTTCCAACCCAACTTCCAACCCAACATCCAACCTAGCTTCCAACAAAACTTCCAACCAAACTTCTAGCCCAACTTCTAACACGTCTTCCAACCCAACTTGCAGCCCAACATCTAACCCAACATCACTCCAAACTTCCAACCCAACTTCCAACCCAAATTCGAGCCCAACTTTCAACCCAACTTCCATCCCAACTTCCATCCCAACTTTCAACCCAACTTCCATCCCAGCTTCCAACCCAACTTCCATCCCAACTACCATCCCAACTTCCTACCCAACTTCCAACCAAACGTCTAACGCAACGTCTAGCCCAACGTCCAACCCAGCTTCATACCCAACTTCCTACCCAATATCAAGCCCAACTATAAACCCAACTTCCAACCCAACTTCCAACCCAACTTCCATTTCAACTTCCATCCCAACTTCCAACCCAACTTCTAGCCCAACTACCAACCCAATTTCCAACCAAGCTTCCAGCCCTACTCCCAACCCAACTACCAACCCAACTTCTAACCCAACTCCCAACCCAACTTCCATCCCAACTTCCATCCCAGCTTCAAACCCAACTTTGAACCCAACTTCCATCCCAACTTCAAAGCCAACTTCCGACCCGACTTCCAACCCAACCTCCAATCCAACTTCCAAACCTAACTTCTGACACAACTTCCAATCCAACTTCCAACACAACTTAAAACCCAACTTCCACCCCGACTTCCATCCCAACTTCTGTCCCAACTTCCACATCAACATTCAAATCAACTCTCAACCCAACATCCAACCCAACTGTCAACCCAACTTCCAACAGAACTTCCAACCAATCTTTGAACCCAATTTCCAACTCAACTTGCAAAACAACTTCCTACCCACCTTCCAGCCAAGCTTCCAAACCATCTTCCAATCCAACTTCCATTTCAACTTCCATCCCAGCTTTCCACCCAACTTCTATCGTAACTTCCATCCAAACTTCCAACACAACTTCCTATCTAGTTTCCAACCCCACTTCAAACCCAACTTCCAATCCAACATCCAATCCAACTTCCAACCCAACTCCCAACCCAATTTCCAACCCAACGTCCAATCCAATTTCCAACCCAACTTTCAACCCAACATCCAACCCAACTTCCAACCCAACTTCCAACCCCACTTCCAGCCCAATTTGTAACCCAACTGCAAACCCAGCTTCCAACCCAACTTCCAACAAATTCCAACCCAACTTCCCTCCTAACTTCCAACCCAACTTCCAACCCAATGTCTAGCCCAACTTCCAGCCCAGCATCCAAGCCAACTTCCAGCCCAACGTCCAGCCCAACTTCCAACCCAACTTCTAACACAGCTTACAACCCAACTTCCAACCCAACATCTAACCCAACATCACTCCCAAGTTCCAACCCAACTCCTAACCCAACTTCTAACCCAACTTCCAACAAACATTCCAACCCAATATCCAACCAAACTTCCATCCTAACTTCCATGCCAAATTTCAACTCAACTTCTATCCCAGCTTACAACGCAACTTCCATCTCAACTACCATTCCAACTTCGAATCCAACTTCCAACCCAACTTCTAACCCAATTTCCAACCCAACCTTTAGCCCAGCGTCCAACCCAACTTCATACCCAACTTTCTACCCAACTTCCAACGCAACTTCTAACCCAGCTGCCAGTCCAACTGCCAACCCAGCTGCCATCCCAACTTCCATCCAAACTTCCAGCCCAACTTCCATCCCAACTTCCATCCCAACTTCAAACCCAACTTCTGACCCAACTTCCAACCCACCTTCCAACCCATCTTCCAACCCAACTTCCAACTCAACTTCCAGCCTAACTTCCATCCCACTTTCAACCCAACTTCTTACCCAACTTTCAACCCAACTACCAACCCAACTTCCAACCAAACGTCAGACCGTATTCTCAACCCAACTACCAGCTCAACATCCAACCCAAATTCCAACCCAACTTCCATCCCAGCTTCCATCCCAACTTCAAACCCTACTTTGAACCCAACTTCCATCCCAACTCCATCGCCAACTTGCAGCCCAACTACCAACCCAACGTCCAGCCCAACGTCCAACCAAACTTCCAAGCCAACTTCCAACCCATCTTCCAACCAAACTCAACCCAACTTCCAATCCAACCTCCATCCCAACTTCCATCCCAACTTCCAAATCAAATTTTAAATTATATGTCAACCCAACTTCCAACCCAGCTTTCAACCCAACTTAAAACCAAACTTCCAACCAAACGTCCAACCTAACATCCAAGCCAACTTCCAAAACAACTCACTACCCAAATTCCAACCCAACTTCCATCCAAACTTCCATCCCAACTTCCAACCCAACTTCTATGATAACTTCCATCAAAACGTCCAACACAACTTCCTATCTAAATTCTAACCCAACTTCAAACCCAACTTCCAATCCAACGTCCAACCCAACTTCCAACCCAACTCCCTACCCAATTTCCAACCCAACTTCCAGCCCAACTTCCAACCCAACTTTCAACCCAGCATCCAACCCATCTTCCAACCCAACTTCCAACCCCACTACAAACCCAATTTCTTACCCAACTTCCAACCCAACTTCCAACAAATTCCAACCCAACTTCCATCCTAGCTTCCAACCCAACTTCCAACCCAACGTCCAACCCAACCTCTAGCCCAACATCCAACCCAACTTCCAACCCAACTTCCAACCCAACTTCCAACCCAACTTCTAGCACAGCTTCTGGATCAACTTCCAACCCAACATCTAACCAAACATCACTCCCAACTTCCAACCCAACTTCCAACCCAACTTCTGACCCAACTATTAACCCAGCTTCCATCCCAACTTCAAACCAAACTTCCGACCCAACTTCCAACCAAACTTCCAACCCAATTTCCAATCCCAGTTCCAACCCACCTTCCAACCTAACTTCCAACCCAAGTTCAAACCAACTTCCAACCCAACGTCTAACCCAACTACCAACCCAACTTCAAGCCAAATTCCAACCCTATTCCCAACCCAACTACCAACCCAACATCCAACCCAACTTCCAACCCAACTTCCATCCCAACTTCCATGCCAACTTCAAGCCCAACTTTGAGTACAACGTCCGGCCCAACTTCAAGGCCAACTTCCAACCAAACTTCCAACCCAATTTCTAACCCAACTTCCAACACAACTTCCAACCCAACTCCCAACCCAACTACCAACCCAACATCCAACCCAACTTCCAACCCAACTTCCATCCCAACTTCCATGCCAACTTCAAGCCCAACTTTGAGTACAACGTCCGGCCCAACTTCAAGGCCAACTTCCAACCAAACTTCCAACCCAACTTCCAACCCAACTTCCAACACAACTTCCAACCCAACTTCCAACCCAACTTCCAACACAACTTCCAACCCAAGTTCCAATAAAACTTCCATCCGAACTTCCATCCCATATTCCAAATCAACAGTCAAATCAACTCTCAATCCAACTTCCACCCCAACTTTCAGCCCAACGTCCAACCCAACTTCAAACCAAACTTCCAACCCAACTTCCAACCCAACGTCCAGAAGAACTTCCTACCCAAAATTCAGCCCAACTTCCAACCCAACTTGCAACCCAGCTTCCAACCCAACTTCCATCCCAACTTCCAACCCAACTTCCAACCGAACTTCTATCATATCTTCTATCCAAACTTTCAACACAACTTCCGATCTAATTTCCAACCCAAATTCAAACCCAAGTTCCAATGCAACATCCAACCCAACTTCCAACCCAACTCCCAACCCAAATTTGAGCCCAACTTCCAACCCAACTTCCAACCCAATATTCAACCCAAAACCCAACCCAACTTCCATCCCAATTTCCAACCCCATTTCCAACCCAGTGTCTACCCCAACTGCCAACGAAACTTCCAACCCAACTTCCAACCCAACTTCCAACAAATTCCAACCCAAGTTCCATCCTAACTTCCAACCCAACTCACAAACTTATGTCCAACCCAACTTCCAACCCAACTTCCAACCCAGCTTCTAACACAGCTTCCAACCCAATTTCCATCCCAACATCTAACCCAACATCACTCCCAAATTCCAACCTAACTCCCAACCCAACTTCTAACCCTACTTCCAGCCAAAATTCCAACCCAAATTCCCACCCAACTTCCATCCCAACTTCCATCCCAACGTTCAACCCAATTTTCATCCCAACTTCCCACCCAACTTCCATCCCAACTGCCATCCCAACTTCGAACCCAACTTCCAACCCAACTTCCAACCCGAATTCCAACCCAACTTATAGCCCAACATCTAGCCCAACTTCATGCACAACTTCCTACCCAACTTGCAACGCAACTTCTAACCTAACTTCCAACCCAACTTCCAACCCAACTTCCATCCCAACTCCCATCCCCAATTCCAACACAACTTCCATCCCATCTTCCATCCCAACTTCAAACCCTACTTCCAACCCACCTTCCAATCCAACTTCCAACGTAATTTCCAACCCAATTTCAACCGAACTTCCAACCCAACTTCTAACCCAACTACCAACCCAACTTCCAACCAAACTTCCAACCCTATTCCCAACCCAAACTACCAACCCAAAAGCCAACCCAACTTCCAACCAAACTGCCATCCCAACTTCCATCCCAACTTCAAACCAAACTTTGAACCCAACTTCCGTCCCAACTTCAAAGCCATTTTCCAACCCAACGTCCAACACAACTTCCAGGCCAACTTCCGATCCAATTTCCAACCCAGCCTCCAACCCAACTTCCAACCTAACTTTCAACCCAACATCCAACCCAACTTCCATCCCCATTTCCGACCCCACTTCCAACCCCGTGTCTACCCCAATTACCAACGAAACTTCCAACCCAACTTCCAACAAATGCCAACCCAACTTCCATCCTAATTTCCAACCCAACTTCAAACCTAATGTCCAACCCAACTTCCAACCCAACATCCAACCAACTTCAAATACAACTTCCAACCCAACTTCCAACCCAGCTTCTAACACTGCTTCCAACCCAACTTCCATCCCAGCATCTAACCCAACATCACTCCCAAATTCCAATCCAACTTCCAACCCAACTTCTAACCCCACTTCCGGCCGAAATTCCAACCCAACTTCCAATCCAACTTCCATCCCAACTTCCATCCCAACTTCCATCCCAACGTTCAACCCAATTTCCATCCCAAATTCCAACCCAACTTCCATCGCCACTGCCATCCCAAATTCGAACCCAACTTCCAACCCAACTTCCAATCCAAATTCCAACCCAACGTTTAGCCCAACGTCTAACCATCCTTCATACCCAACTTCCTACCCAGTTTGCAATGCAATTTCTCACCCAACTTCCAATCCAACTTCCAACCCAACTTCCATCCCAACTTCCATCCCAACTTCCAACACAACTTCCATCGCAACCTCCATCCCAATTTCAAACCCTTCTTCCGACCCAACTTCCAACCCAACTTCCAACTCTACTTCCAACCCAACTTCAAATCCAAGTTCCAACGTAATTTCCAACCCAATTTCAACCCAACTTCCAACCCAACTTCTGACCCAACTACCTACCCAACTTCCAACCAACGTTCCAACCCTATTCCCAACCCAAACTACCAACCCAACATCCAACCCAACTTCCAACCCAACTTCCAACTCTACTTCCAACCCAACTTCAAATCCAAGTTCCAACGTAATTTCCAACCCAATTTCAACCCAACTTCCAACCCAACTTCTGACCCAACTACCTACCCAACTTCCAACCAACGTTCCAACCCTATTCCCAACCCAAACTACCAACCCAACATCCAACCCAACTTCCAACCCAACTTCCACCCCAACTTCCATCCCAACTTCAAACCAAACTTTGAACCCAACTTCCTTCCCAACTTCAAAACCAACTTCCAACCCAACTTCCAACCCAACTTCCAGGCCAACTTCCAACCCAACTTCCAACCCAACCTCCAATCCAACATCCAAACCAACTTCCAACCCAACTTTCAATCCAATCTCCATCCGAACTTCCATCCAAACATCCAAATAAACTTCCAAATCAACTTCCAACACAACTTGCAACCCAACTTTCAACCCAACTTCCAACCGAACGTTTAACCAAATGTCCAACCCAACTTCCAACCCAACTTTCAAAACAATGTCCTCCCCAACATCCAACCCAACTTCCAACCCACTTTCCATCCCAACTTCCATCCCATCTTCCAACCCAGATTCCATCATAACTTCCATCCCAACATCCAAAACAATGTCCTACCCAACTTCCAACCCAACTTCCAACCCAACTTTCAAAACAACTTCCAACCCAACTTCCATCGCAACTTCCATCCCAACTTTCAACCCAACTTCCATCCCAACTTCCAACCCAGCTGCCAGCCCAACATCCAACCCAACTTCTGACCCAACGTACATTCAAACTCTTAACCCAGCTTCCAACCCAATCTCTAGCACAACTTCCAACCCAGCTTCCAGCCCAGCTTCCAACCCAATTTCCAGCCCAACTTCCAACCCAACATCCCTCCCAACTTTCAACCCAACTTCCAATCCAACATCCATCCCAACTTCCAACCCAGCTTCGAACCCAACTTCGGACCCAACTTCGAGCCCAACTTCCATCCCAACACCCATCGCAATGTTGAACCCGACTTCCAACCCAAATCCCAACCCAACTTCCAACCCATTTTGTACCCAACTTCGAACCCATCTTCCATCCCAACTTCAAACCCAACATTGAATGTAACTTCCGACCCAACTTCAAACCCAACTTCAAAACCAACTTCCAACCCAAATTCCAACCCAAGCTAAAACCCAACTTCCAACCCAACTTCCCACACAAATTCCAACCCAACTTCCAACCCAACTTCCAAACCAACTTCCATCCCAACTTCCATCCCAACTTCAAGCCCAACTTCCATCCCATCTTTCATCTCAACTTCGAACTCAACTTCGCACCCAATTTTCAACCCAAGTTCCAACCCAACTTCCAGCCCAACTTCCAACCCAACTTCCAACCCAACTTCCAATCCAACTTCCAACCCAACTTTCAACCCAACTTCCAACCCAAATTCCAACCCAACTTCCAAACCAGCTTCCAACCCAACTTTAAACCCCATTTCCAGCCCAACTTCCAAATCAACTTCCATCCCAACTTTCAACCCAACTTCCAACCCAATTTCCATCCCAACTTCCAAACCAACTTCCAGCCCAGCTTCCAACCCAACTTCCAACCCAACTTCAAACCCAACTTCCAACCAAACTTCCAACCCAACTTCCAATCCAACTTCCAACCCAACTTCCAACCCAACTTCCAGAACAATGTTCAGGTGTAAGTGCAACCCAAATTCCAACCCAACTTCCAAACCAGCTTCCAACCCAACTTTAAACCCCATTTCCAGCCCAACTTCCAAATCAACTTCCATCCCAACTTTCAACCCAACTTCCAACCCAATTTCCATCCCAACTTCCAAACCAACTTCCAGCCCAGCTTCCAACCCAACTTCTAACCCAACTTCAATCCCAACTTCCATCCAAACTTCCAACCCAACTTCCATACCAACTTCGAACTCAACTTCCAACCCAACCTTCCAACCCATCCTTCAACCCAACTTCCATCCCAACTTTGAACTCAACTTCCAGCCCAACCTTCCAACCCATCATTCAACCCAAGGTCCAACCCAATTTCCGATCCAACTTCCAACCCAACTTCCAGCCCAACTTCCAACCCAACTTCCAGCCCAACTTCCAACCCAACTTCCAACCTAGCTTCCAACCCAACTTTCAACCCAACTTCCAGTCCGGCTTCCAACCAAACGTCCAATCCAACTTCAAACCCAACATCCTACCCAACTTCCAACACAACTTCCAAGCCAACTTCCTACCCAACTTCCAACCCAACTTCCATCCCAACTCCATCCCAACTTCTCACGCAACTTCCAACCCAACTTCCAACCAAACATTCAACCCATCTTCCGATCCAACTTCCAACATGAGTCACAAATGGCCAGAGGGGGAAACAATGGTTTGTGAATATTAGTTATAGAATAGCAAGTAAAATGACCTTCAATATGCAGTGGCACAGTGTGGCTGCCATGCACAGTGACCAACTAAAGTATGCACATGTCACTGACAACTCCCAATAAGAGTTAGAGATAGTCAGAGGGGGTAAAATTGGTTGGAAAAACTAGCTATCAACTACAAAGCACAAAGAACTTCAATATGTAGTGACACGACGTAGCAACCATGTACAGTGACAAACCAAATTAAGCATATGCTACTAACCATGATGTCAGGCGGAGATCCACTGCATCTCCGCTGGGAAGAAGATGGATCCGCGGAAGGTAGTCGCCGCGACCCACAAGTCCGTGGAAAGAGGCGGCCGCGACCATAGATCCGCGGCAGAGGATTAAGGGGAGGCCGCGGAACACTGGAGAACACGCGAGGGATGCTGGCTCCCACAATAAGGTTGCAGTAGAGCGTGGGGTGGCGCGGAATCCAGTGGCGTTGGAGGAAAGAGGCGGGGAAAAGTTGCCTCCATGGAGCGAAGATCAAACGGTGACCTTTCTATGGTTATTAGAAGCAATGGCTGCGGAGGAGGTAAGAAGGGGCGGGAGAGGCACGCTGGGAGCCCGCGGTGAAAAGAGAACATGTGCCGAGCCGCAAAGAAGTGGGAGTGAAGCAGGAGCATCGTACGTGCAAGACATCCACTGGCAGAACCGGATGTCAGGAAGAGGGATGCAGGAGCTTGGCTAATGAAGACCCAGGGTTGGCAGCGGTAATCAAGGAGGAGGGAGAGCGCACCACGTGAAGACGAAGATTTAAGGAAGAACACAAGACCGCGCACGTCCAAGCCGCGGAGTAGAGGAAGAAGGAGTAGTAGGGTAGAGAGATGTAGAAGAAATAGTCTTTTGTGTGATCAAGGACGCGACCCACGGTACGCGTAACGCACCGCGCGGAGTCCAAAGAAGAGGAAAACGTGTGGTAGGAAGAGACTTAGAGAGCTAGGTTGGGTGAATACAATGTAGTGGTGTAGCGGAGGAACAAGGAGAACGAAGTAATCTGACCTTGATCTAATCTTGTGCCATCTGACTAAATACAAAGCCTGATTCCCAGTTGTGAGACTAAAGCCCTGACTGGTTCAAACCAGATTGCTACCTCATTTCTCATTGATCCGCGCAGTTGTCAATCAGGTTCACCCTTTCACTTCCGCTTCCCTTCTGAGGTCCGGACCTGCTTAAGGAACACGAAGAGTGCTCTCCGCGGAAGTACTCCACGGAGGACAAATTCTTCCCCTCCGAGTATGTGCATGTCTTACTGCTTGTCCCCTTTTCCACTCTTGGGTCCAACAAGGATTCCGCTAGATACTGTCACCACCAGGAAACGCAAGCAGGGTGAAAGGTGCTGCCGGCGACGCTGCGGCCCTGTGCACGGCCACGAAACGGGGTTCCGCAGACGGAGGAGTCAGAGGCCACGAGGTGGCAGACTCTTGTGCCGGCAAGGAGTGGGCCGCGGAGCAATACACACACGCGGGGTCCTTATGGTGTGAAGCATCCGCAGAAGACCAGGAGTGGCAACGGAGGAGTAGCGAACAAGTGCTGCACGGAACCGTGGAACGTTAGAGTCGCAAAACAGACTAGGCGCAGAATCAGAGAACGCGGGAGGAGAGCAGTGCGCAACAAACATGGGGGTATGAGTGTCATGGAGCGGTGAGCGTGGACAGTTCTCTGCTCTTTGCCAGCAGAACTGTATGAGCATTTGGATTCAATCATACATGTCGGCAGCCAGCTTCGTGCATCAAGACACGCGGAGGCGGCACCAGCAGCATTCACAACAAACTTCCGTACGCTACTTCTTGCCGTAGCGTGCAGCCACATAGGCGGACAGTAGAGGCACCTTGCCCACGCCCTCTTGCACGCCCATCAGTTCGTCGCCGGGCGCAGATCCACTGGTACAGCACCGAAGAGTCACCGAGTGGCTAGAACAGCCACACTGGCGACGTATCATGGACGCGTTGTAGGACCGCGTGGAGGTGAAAAGCGTACACAGCCAAGATGTGCGCGGGACCCACCAGCCCCAAGCCAACGACTCTGTGGAGTAGGGGTGGTTTTCCAATGTGCCACCGCCAGTAGTCAAACTCTCCGAGACCGGAAGATCCTTGGCGTACCAAGGACCAGTCTACCAGCGGCGTGGCACAAGATAGCCGCCACGGGTAGAAGAGGAGGACTACCTGCCCTCCGCGCACCTAGCAGGGATGGAAACCTCCCCGACCCCATGTGTCTTCAGGGTGGCAACTATGGAGGCTGCTCACCGCCACCAACCGCAGCTGGGATACATGCCCGCGGAACACTCACCTTCAGCAAAGGAAAAAGAGGGATGAGATAGCCGCCGCAGGGAGTATCAACCGACCAGCTAGGCATACCGCGTGCCATGCCAGAGACGGACCAGCAACCCTACCCACCCACAGCATAATAGGCAGCAGTGGGTCAGGCAGCTGGCGCCGGGCTGCCCATCGTAACAGAAGAAGTACCCTTCCAGGTGAATCCGCGGTCGGCTCCTGTGGACATCCCAGTGACACCAAACGTGAGGGCAACGGCGAGTCACAACCCACAATTCACGGGATGGCAAGGGACACCACAGTGGGAACAGAGAGGGGGGATTGTGCATCAGCCCCTTCAAGCTCCACAGCCACTGCACGTAGCCCAGCAGCCACTCACAGGGCCCCAGCCTTAGCCCAACCCAGCATTGCATGGGACTCTGCCGCAAGCGGGGCCTTTAGCAACCTCCTCTACCACAGCCCCGCCGGGTTGGATGACGATGGGCGCATGGACCACGCCCTCTGCGGCGGGAGTAACACCGCAGGCCCCTATGCAGAAAACACCGTCGCATCAACTGCCAGTCCCCATGGCGGCACAACTGATGCCCGTGACGGTTGGACACCCGGTCTATCATCAACAGCCAATGGGTACCGCGCCATCTAGAATTGCGGTCCATGTACCACCACCTACCAGCCAGGTACAGACGACTGTGCCCCACTCTGCCTATCATGCACTCCCGCCGAATCTAGGGACTATTGTAACCCCTGCAGTACCTACTACCACCCCGCTCTACCACTATGCAGTGTCACACCCTCTATCGCAGGGCTATTGGCTGCCAGGACCTACGGCCCCTACCGCACCGAGCATACAGACACCGCCCCTTGGGACTACCTTTTACTCCGCACCGTACGCAACGCAGGCGACCCCCGCGACTCACTACTATACCCTTCCGGTGGCAGTCCCAATGAGCGGCCCCACACCAACACCCCAGGGGCAGCCACAAACTAGCCACGTGGGTTATTCGGCGGCTGCACCCTCGCATCCGCTTCCCGCGGTGACATCCATGGCTAACCGGAACACTGTGCCCCAGCTGTAGTACGTACGCGCGCAACCGGCTAACATTCTGCGGCTGGACATCTTCAAGGCGACCCCTGAGGAGGACCCGTGGACCTGGCTGAAACAGATCACTATACATGCCAGCATAGGACGGATCCCACCAGAGTTTGGTCTGGCCACCGCGGAGCTCCATCTGCAAGGCGCGGCGGAGGACTGGTACAATGCGCGAGCGCCGTTCAACTCCTTCGAGGACTTTGGAAACGCATTGATCGAGCGTTTCAAGCAGCTGACCAAGGAAGAAGCACTCCGCAAAACTGAAAACAAAGTCATGCTAAAATGATACCGACATCCGCAGGTTTTTCGATCAGTTCCTCACTTGGGCATCGGTCGCAAAGAGCCCTCAAGGGGAAGGACTGCCGCTGTGGGTCCTATAGCATAATCTCATGCGCGCACTCCCTGATGAGATCAGCAGTCGGATGATCCCTGAGCGCTACCACTCCCTACAGGATGTGCTGCAGGACGCCACGGCCATTTCTACGTGGCAGCGGTCTACGCGACAGCATCAAGGTGGAGACTTGCATCCTCTAGTACCAGCAACACAAGCCTCTCACCCCAAGCCGAAGGCGTGTTACACCTGCCAGAGCCTGGAGCACATCGCTCGGGATTGCCTACGCAAGCGACAGGGTACTCCACGCACCGATCTCATACAGCAGGACCTCATGGTGCAGCAGTGGCAGCGGTATTACAATCAACCATGGCAAGACCAGCAGCATCAGCAACAGACGCAAGCTAGGCGGCAAGCACCGGATCATCAATCCCAGGCTGCCCCGGGCGGGCAAGGTATACTGCCCAACCCACAGGCATTCGCAAACCCTGCGAGCGGAGCCCGCAACGTCAAGCTGGGGCTGCCGATGGCAGAGGATGAGACCACAGAACGGCCTCCCACTACGGCAAATACGACTCTCATCGCACGAGCCCAAGAATTAGGCTTGCCCGGATGGGACCTACAGGTGGCAGCCAGAGTACAGGAGGACCTGAGGCGTAGGGCAGAGGCCGCGAAGGAGTAATTCCAAGAGGCACTTGTCAATCGCACCGTCGTGCCAGAGAAACGACGACAGACAAGGCCACCACTCCTTGTGGAGAAGCAACCTGCCCCATCTTTGCAAGCACCCACCATAGCTCTAGCAGTCGCGGAGAGAAGCACTGACCCCGTCCAACGCCTATTTACCACCCCCATTGCGGAAGTCAATTTTTTTTAGTTCCTCCGCATTCATCTTGAGATTGCACCGCAACTGAAGGAGGAGTTTGCCAGGGCCAATCAACGCCTCCAAGCTGTGGGCATCTCCCTCAACTGTACCACGCCTACATCCGGTACACAGAACACCCGCCGTGCGGTGCCCGAGACTTCATTCGCATTGAGCCTCACAGAAGGAGGGTGGGGATGGACACCACAGCCCTTAGAACCACCGCGACGGGATGAGAACCACTACGAGGTTGCTTGCTGTGTGGTTTGGATTTGTGGAAGGAAGTTCCTGGTCATCATCGACACAGGGGCCACTCACACCACTATGGCGTTTTGCGTCCTTCTGGTGGTCGGATGGGCAGACCGCATCCTCCCCACGCACCGCCTTTTCACCAACTCGGCGGGCGCAATGGACTATGGAGATGGGGAAGTTCATGGTCTCCCCATGCAAGTGGGATCCCTTCATGAACCATTGAACGTCCAAGTCACGCAAGCCAGAACGTATGACGTGCTCTTAGGCATGGATTACTTGGTGCCGCGGCAGGCCAACCTTCTCTTCTCCCTTGGAATCATGCAACTCAGCTCTGCATCTGGAGAGGAAGCGTTTTGCCCCATCACCATCGGCGACAGGGTAGCGGTAACTATAACCAGTGGCGAATCGTTCTTCCTCCAGGATGCTGCGGCAGAGGACTCTCAGGCCCATGCAAGCAGGTTGCAACCTCTCAAAGCAGATTTGCATGACGCGGAACAGGTCACAGCAGGTGAATGGCAGGAACTCGCGGAGGAGTCAACCGAGCCTTGAGTACAGACCAACCTCCTGGGGGTGTGGCATAGGGGACAAGGAGTCCTGGGAGATGGACATTCACTCGAGGAGGAAGAGGAGTTCTACCCACTCCGCAAAACAACACCATCACCACCACCGTGATGGGATCACATGCTCCACTCACGACTTTCTCCCACACAAAAGCAGGATTTCTACGACCTGCTAGACGCATTTGCAGACATCTTCGCTGGGTCCGTGGTTCATCTGGCGGCCGTGGAAGCCTTCCACGTCATCTCCACGCGGAACTCCACGTCCACAAAACAGAAAGTGCGGCGTATCCTCCCTGAGCAGAAGAAGATCATCACAGAGGGGCTCGCGGAGCTCAAGGCGCAAGGGGTGATTGTTCCAATTGTCAGCCCCTGGCGCGCCAACTTGGTCATTGTGGGGAAACCGGATGGGTCAAGACGATTTTGCGTAGACTTCCGCTACCTCAACCGAGTAACCGAGGAGGATGCGTACTCCATGCCACTGATTGTCAACATACAGGAGCGACAACAGGGTCGTGGATGGTTCGCAAAGCAAGACGTCAAGGCTGCCTTCCATGCCGTCCCCATGCACCCAGACTCCATTGCCAAGATCGCATTCGTGACACCAGAGGGACTATACGCGTTCACACGCATGCCCTTTGGACTCCGCTATGCCAGCGCGACATTTCAGCGGGTCATGGGCTCCACCCTCTGCGGTATCCCCAATGTCAGTTGCTACATCGACGACATCATGGTTGCGGTCCACACCTTCAAGGAAATGTTCTGCTCCCCGCCCGCAGTCTTCGCTGCCCTCCGCAGGGCTAACCTCAAGCTCAAGGCAGCCAAGTGCTCTGTCAAAGCTGCAAAAATGGAGTTCCTCGGCTTCGTGATGAGTGCGGATGGCATCAAGACCGATCCAGAGAAGATCGTGGCAGTGCAGGAGTGGCGTTAGTCCACTTCCGCGGGGCAAGTCAAGATCTTGCTGGGCTTTGTCTCCTTCTACGGGAAGTTTGTCTGTGACCACGCACGCATCATCAAGCCACTCCAGGAGTTGACGCACCAGGATGTACTGTTTGACTGGACATCAGAATGCACGGACGCTTGGACAAAAATCAAGCACCGCCTGGTCAGCGCGCCCATGCTCGAGTTCCCTGACTTCAACCTCCCATTTTCCATCACCACTGATTGGTCGCGGGACGGGCTAGGCGCTATCCTATCCTAGACAGTGCAGGAACCAACCCAGAAGGTGATTGCCTACGCAAGTCGTGCTCTCACTGAAGGAGAGCGGAAGTATCCGCCGGTGAAGGGCGAGTGCTTGGCTGTCCTTTGGGCACTCCAATACTTCCGCGACTACATAAAGAATCACAAGCCATTCACGGTTTTCACGGACCATCAGGCTCTCCAATGGCTCCTCACCACGCAGAACCATGAGGGCATCCTAGCCAAGTGGGCACTCCTCCTGTAGGGCTACAACATGAAGATCAAGTACAAGCCTGCGGTTGCCAACCGCAAAGCGGATGCCCTGAGCCGACTTCCGCGCCCTGACTGGCCAGAACCTGACCAGGCACCTCCGGATGCTGCGGAGCATATCCCCGATGTTGAGGTACCGCCTCCAGACACTGAAGCACAATGGGAGGGAGTGGCACGAGAATTTGATGAGGAGGAACAGGAGGTTGCCTTGCAACTCCTGAATGAACTCGACCCCACCGCGGAGTTGGCACTCGCGAAGACCCTACCAGCCCTCTCCATGTCTGGCCTACAGCTTGCTCGCATGTACAACCCCATCATTCGCGGTTGAACGCTGGAGGAGATCGCACCCCATCTTCCCCCACGACATGCGCCCCCGCGAACCTTGCGACCGTCCGCTGCTACATCACAGACCTGCCCCACAAGCAACCCGCACTCTCATGTTCCCGCCACACCACTCCTCGACAAACGCCATCCCCTCACTCTGGTAGATTTCCTTCTTCACTCCCCTGAGTCCGCAGAAAGTCTCCGTGTCCTCTTCACCACTCACAATCCCTCCCTTTCTCCTCTTGGCATCTGCCTCTCATGCACGCGAGACACCATGACCGGCATCCGCTTCCTATCCCAATGCATCCTCTTCACTCACTCTAGTGCGCGTGATGTCGCCGCACATGCCTCACGCACCTGGTCATCCGCGGCCCTCACCCCCGGACTGCTCGCATCCTCCGAGGTCCACGTGGCGTGGTGTTATGTGTGGACATGCGGACGCAAGCTCGTGGCCATCGTGGACACCGGTGCCACACACACCACGATCGCGCTCCGGATGGTCCGCTCGCTCCACATGCAGTACCTCATCCAGCCCACCCGACTCCGCTTCTCTATCTCCACCGGGGACATCGACGCGCCGCTCGGACAGATCGCGCGCCTTCCCATGCAAGTGGCAAATGTACATGCGGCGCACACTGTCCAGGTTTGCGACATCCGCACGTATGACATCCTGCTCGCGGTGGACTGGCTTGCGCCGCGCCAAGCGGATGTATTGATTGGCGCAGGCATCCTTAGTCTCGTTTCGAGTTCCGGCATTCGATCGTTCACTCCCCTCTTCACTTTGCATTGAGCATCTCCCCGCCCATTCCTCTCCACGTTCGACTGAGCTCTCACCAGTACTCGACACACTCGACGGGTCACGCGCAGCTGGGCTCTCGCCTGCGGGACACTTGACATGGCACGCAACCAAGGCACGGGATCTGCACCTTCGTCACGGGGGGGAGGGGGAGGGGGTGGAGCCTCCCGACGACAGGTACGTCGCCCTGCCCTCAACACGGGCGCGGGACACCGCCCTGCACGGACACCGACACCACCAACGGGGGTAGCGGCCCTACCGCGGCCGGGTTTCGCGACAAGAACTCCATCGGCAAGGATACCAGCACCACACACGGTTGCGACAGGCGTGCCCCAACCTAGCCCTGTGGCAAGAATACCTCCAACACCAGTGACAGCCACGCCAGCAGTGGCTGCGGCCTCACCGCGGCCCAGTCCCGCCGCAAGGAAAACCCTGAAACGAGCCCCAACACTGGCAGCGGCAATCCTACCACGGTCCAGCTCCGCGGAAGCAACACCAACACAAGCCACGCCGCCTGCGGCAAGATCGGCAGGCTCATCGCGACAGAACCCGGCCACAAGAACACCACCAACGCAGATCGTGAGGCGCACGGAGCCCGCGGTAGCAGCGATGCAAGCATCGACAAGAACAACCCCTACACCAACACCAAGCCCGCGAGATGTGGACCGGGCACTGACTGCCCCAGTTCCTTCCGCGGTGAAGACGGTGCTCTCCCACTCACCGCCGACTTCGCGCGGTAGCCCAACCCGGCAACCCGCATGCCCCCTGCTGGGCACAGGAGCGCTGATGGAATGGGCAAGGACGCACCTCGAAGAAAGCTCGGGGAATAGCGGGGAGCAGCCCAAGGAGGCCATTGCTGTTTGAAGTCATAAGCAGCGTCATGCTCCAACTGCTGACGAAGATCCCGGAGGAAATCCGCGTGGAATTCGCGGATTCACTGTTCGGCAAAATGTGGTAGGTTATGCTAAAGGGAGCGGCAACGGGGGCGCTAGCCCTCGGACTGCACGAAAGGCAGGTGCAACTGCTGGAAATAGCAGGCGCGGAAAGCCTCGTTTTGGCATTGCGGGACTGCGTGAGCATCAAACCAGGGCTGGCCAGTGACATGACAGGTGTCGCGGAACTGTTGGACACCAAGCGGCCAAATCTGGCACGAGAGGCCGCTCGAGTGTGGGGGAACAGGGTGCGGAGGGACCAGCGGAGCAGCCTAGAGAGACGTTACGTGCATCTGCTCCAGGAGAGGGCCAGAGCCCTCATTCCGTACCACGTGAACGACCAGGCACCCGGATCGGCGGAGGCACCACGAAGAAGTTCCGCGGCGGATGTGTGGAGGTGGGGATACTTGCTCAGCCTCACCTACGCCAAGTGGAGTGTTCAGTACCCGACAGAGGAGAGATTGCGGCTTGCTAACACTCAAGTACCAAAGGGACGCTGGATGGAGGCTATGGAAAAGTGTTGGACGCTGACGCTTAAAAATGTGATACGCACCAGGGTGGCGACAGCAGTCGCGGAAGGACAGTGGACCGTGGTGCAAGAAAGGGGACTACGTCTCAAGCAAGAGGAGGTGCAACACTAGGCCAAGGAGGCGGCGGAAACATGCCGAGAAGACAAGAGAAGGAGGGACGCGAAGGTGGAAGAGGCCCGTGAATACACCTAATCCACCCCTCAGTTGCAGCAGATGCAAGAACGCCTGCGGAATGTATGGGAGGAGGAGACAGCCAAAGCAGATCGGGCGGTCGCAGAATCCGAGGCGACAAAGTTCCGATTGGCCAAGGAGCGGGAAATGGTGGCCAAGGCAGATACGGAAGCTGCGGAGAAGCTTACAAGGGAAATCATGGGGGAAGCAGAAGCAGCGACTGGAGCGGCGGAAGCAGAGGTGGGAGCAGCAGCGGCAGCAAAGACAACAGCAAAAGCAAAAGCGGTAGCAGAATCGGCAGCAGAGGCAACGACAGCAGCGACAGAGGAGGCCGCAACAGCAGTAGTAGCAGTGACAGAGGCAAAGGCAACAGTAGCAGCAGCCACAGAGGCACTGGTAGTGGCAAGAACACAAGCAGCCACGGAGGTGGCCGGAGCAGGAGCAGGTAGCACAGCGGCAGAGACAATGAGGGAAAAGAGAATAGCCAGAGCAGCGGAGAGGCAAGTAGCAGCAGAAGAAGAAGAGCAGATGGGGAAGAGGTACAAGGCTGGTGCCAAGCGCCACTGTTCGGAGCCATCCGCTAGCTCCCTCCGGTGGAAGGCACAACTCAAGGCCCAAGCAGCGGCAGTAGTGCAAAAGGCAGCAACAACGCTAAGCCACACCAGAGCAGCAACGCCGGTAGTAGACACCGGCCGAAGTAAAGAGCCGGAGCAGACTTTCCTGGAGGAGACCTCTCCAGCCCCGAAAGGTAAGAGGAAGGCAGAAGAGGCGGCGGCCGCGGAGCCACGGAGGGAGAAAGAGCCTCGCACACATGAAGGCTCTAGCCCCAGCGTTAATCTGAAGCACGTAGCGCAAGCACAACAGGAGGCCGCGCAAGCAGCAGAGCTCCTGATGGCAGTCTTCCGCAAGGTCCAGATACCAACGAAAATGGTGCCGGCCTCACTGCGGCCTGTCTTGGGAGAAATCGCTACAGTAGCCATCCACAAAGGGGCAGAAAAGAGCAGGCGCATGGAGAAAGAGGCGGCAGTGATGGTGGTCTCCGCGATCAGTGAATCACCCGGATGTCCAGAAGAGGAGCAGCCCATCACACGTAGCCAGGGACTACTACGGGCTCCAGGAGTGGCCCCGCAGAGAAGAGAGGAAGTGATTTAGCTGCACCATGTTAGTGGAGGCGGCAGACGACCAAGTGGCCCCGCTAAGACAAGGGTGCAAGACCAGTGGGATGAAGGGGAACTTCGAGCAGTTGGAATCCTTCGGCTGATCCCTGCACCTGATTCGTGGGACAGAGAACCGCCTGTCTACGACAAGGATAACCGCAAGATGTTTGAGGCGATAAAGGCGAAGCAGGAAGGGAGGCGAGCGCGCGGACTGTCGGCAAGAGTGCTGGATTCAAAACAAAAGCAGGGGTAAGCGGGGGCAAAAAGGAAGTGGCCCATGGAGACACAGGACTGGCGGATCCGGCAGACTGCTCACATCCTTCTCCGCGCCAGCAGCAAGGAGCAACAGAAGGCGGAGGCGCAGAAGGTGTACGCGGATCTCGAGACACGGCTGGGCGTGGAGTACAACCGGAGGAAGAAGGATGACCTGGCCCGTGTGTGTGAGCATTGTGCGTGGGATGATGGCCGCCTCTTGAGACTAACTCTGCGCATCTTGTGGGTGCCCCCGCCCAAGCTGCAGAGGGCGGTGGTGGAGGCCTACCACCGCCATCACCACACCGGCACGCAGGCGCTGAAGGACCGCCTAACGCCCATCATCCATGTGCCGAACCTGGCGGCTCTCATCAAGGAGGTGGTGCAGCACTGCGCCCCCTATGAGCGAGCGCGGAAAACCACACCACGGGACCAGCCACTGTTCCAACCCTCCCCCATCGGTGAGCTGCTGGAGAAGATCATCATCGACTTCCACAGCCCGCGCGCGCACTGCAACCAAGGGAACCGGTACTGGATTCCAGCGGTGGACCACTTCACAACATTCCTCCAGGTCCGCGCTGTGCCCAACAAGAGTTCAGCAACCGCGACAAGGTTCATCCATGAGGAGATATTCTACCATTTTGGTGGATGTAGCGTGGTGCACAACGACAACGACACAGAGTTCATGCGAGCCTTCAGAGAGGAGCTGGAGGAATGGAGGGTCCGCCATGTATACTCCGGGTGGTACAAGCCAGAATCCCAAGGGTAAGTGGAGCGGGTGCATGAAACAAAGAAGCACAATGTGGCCACCGCGGAGGGTAGCAGCTGGGCAGAGAAGCTAAAGAAGACGGCGCACTTCATTGACACAACACCCCGCCGTGCAACCTCCTTCTCACCCCACATGCTGCTCTTTTGTCAACCACCGCGGGCGTTGATGGGCATGCCCCACAAGCCGCTGAGGCTACTACTTGCTCCGGAGGAGCAAGAGAAGCTCTTGCACGAGGAGAAGGACAAGGAGGTCGCGGGATGGTTCTGCGAGCGCTGTGAAAGGACGAAAGCTATGCGGGCAAAAGCGCGGTTGAGGGGTTTTGTCGCTGCCTGGCACGGATGCAATGCACCCAACCGACGGCTGAACCATGGGCCCATCAAAGAGGGCCACTTGGTGTATCTCCGCCCATTCCCAAGTGCGAGGCGAGAGGCAGGGGAGCCGCGGGAGGTGTACCGCATGGCCAGCGTCGAGGCATGGCAAGTTTGGCTGGAGGGACCGGAAGGGTTCAGCAACCGCAGTTATCCAGTCACTGAGTTTGTGCTGCTGCCACCAGCATGGCAGACGCACATCCCCGGGACGGTAGGTTGCCTGCCGCCTTTGGGACAAAGAAAGGACTCACGGGTATGGAGAGCGGAAGAGGTGCTGGACATCCGTGAAGGTCAGGTGTCGCAGCAAGAGCAGGAGTGAAGCTAAGAACCAGAGGAGGTGGAGGAGGAAGAGTCCGATGTCCGGAAACTGGCCGCGGAAGAGGTGAGAAAGGAACAACGGCGAGAGCAGCCGCGGCAGCGGCGGGAGCAGCAGGAGGAAAGGCGGTAGGAACAAACGGAGCAAGAGGAACAGAGGAAGAGGGGGGAGCCTGAAGGAAGGATCGAGCAACAGCCCGAGCAAACCTCAGCGGGGTTGGTCCACCAGCAATCCCAGAAAGCACCACCGCGGACTAGGATGCCAATGAGCCCCAAGACCCTGGCCAACTACATGTGCCCGTGCGTATACTGCGGAGAAATCTTCCCTGCTGATCCACACCTAAAGGTTGTGTACCAGGTGTGCGGAAATCCCACGCACCAGTATGCCGACGGAACCTCGAAAACCTGTATCGAACAAAACTGCACCTGCTTCCGGTGCCTGAAGGAGGCCGCTGAGGAAGAGGCCGCCAAGGAGTAGGGTGAGGTAGAAGGAGCGTGACCCGGCGCAGGGGGAGCACCACCACGCGGAAGGTGGGACCCAGAAGAGGAGGAGGAGGAGGAAGAAGAGGAAGAAGACCGGCCCCCTGAACGAAAGAAAGGCCCGCGCACCGTTTCTGGAGCCACGATGAAGCAGTGGCAGGCGGAGGGACGGGTCGCGGTAGAAGAAAGGAGGAAGGAGCTGGAAGAGAAGAAATGTGCCCAATGCGGCCAATGGTGGGGAGTGGCAGTGCAGGATTGTGGCGGATGCCTCCGCACAATCTGCACTGGTTGCCTGGCATCACCTTGTGACGGGTACGGAGGGCGAAGCGGGGCTACGGTGTGCAGGAAGTGCAAGGAGGAGATCAAGAAACAACAAGGTGTCCGCAAGGCACCTCGATCAAACGAGGAGGAAGAAGAGGAAGGATCAGAGGAAGAGGAGGAGGGACCGGGAAAGGAAGGACACCGATCCGCGGCATGTCCCATATGCCTGAAAACGGTGCAGGGTGGGGAAAAATGTGCTGTCTGCACGAGGTCTGCATACCGCAAATGCCTGGTGATGGGCAGCTCTGCCTGGAAGGGCTAATGTCGCCAATGTGTGGGCAATAAGCTCCTTAAGGCGGACTGCTACTTCAGCTTCATCGCGGAGACCCGAGAGCTCGCATGCGCTGCCTGCCAGGAGGGGTTGGCAGAGTTTGGGAAGGGATGTGGCATGTGCCTGAAGATGTGCCACCAGCGGTGCGGCAAGAGGGGCAAGGCAGGAGTGTGGACCTGCCACCACTGCCTCGTTGAGCCCAGAAAAGAGGACTTGGGGGCAGAGAACTCCGGGCTGCATTGCTGCGGAGACGGATGCATGGGGATCGTCACGCAGACGGCATGCCGTTGTGAGCACTGCGGAGGATGGGCCCACGCGCAGTGTGCCATAGAGGTGGGAAGGAATGAGGAGGGACAAATGGTGTACCGCTGCACCAGCTGCAGGACGTATGAACGGAGCCCGCACTGCTCTACCTGCAAAAGGAGATTGGGCACGGAGGACATTACTACAGGAGCCCGGTACGACGGGTGCCAGCTGTATGTACATCAGGAGTGCTCCACGAGATATCAACGTGAGGGCCGAGAGGTGGAAACGTACTGCCGCCCTTGCCAACAACGGTAGCGGCCGGGTCCTCAAGGGAAGTTCACACGCCTGGTGCGCTGACAAGACTCTGGGACAGAGTCTTGAAAAAGGGGGGTTGAGGGCATCAGTGTCAGGCGGAGATCCAGCGCATCTCCGTTAGGAAGAAGATGGATCCGCGGAAGGAAGCCACCGCGACCCACACATCCGTGGAAAGAGGCGGCCGCGACCATAGATCCGCGGAAGAGGATGAAGGGGAGGCTGCGGAGCACTGGAGAACGCGCGAGGGATGTTGGCTCCCGCAATAAGGTTGCGGTAGAGGATGGGGTGGCGCGGAATCCAGTGGCGGTGGAGGAAAGAGGCGGGGAAAGGTTGCCTCTAGGGAGGGAAGATCAAACGGTGACCTTTCTACGGCTATTGGAAGCAATGGCCGCGGAGGAGGCAAGAAGGGGCGGGAGAGGCAGGGTGGAAACCCGCGGTGAAAAGAGAACATGTGCCAAGCCGCGGAAAAGTGGGAGTGAAGCAGGAGCGTCGTACGTGCAAGACATCCACCGGCAGAACCGGACGTCAGGAAGAGGGACGCAGGAGCTCGGCCAATGAAGACCCGGGGTTGGCAGCGGTAATCAAGGAGGAGGGAGAGCGCACCGCATGAAGACGAAGATTCAAGGAAGAACACAAGACCGCGCGCGTCCAAGCCGCGGAGTAGATGAAGAAGCAGTAGTAGGCCAGAGATGTAGAAGTAGTCTTTTGTGTGATCAAGGACGAGACTCGCGGTGTGCGTAACACACCGCACGGAGTCCGAAGAAGAATAAAAAGTGTGGTAGGAAGAGACTTTGAGAGCTAGGTTGGGTGAATACAAAGTAGTGGTGTAGCGGAAGAACGAGGAGGACAAAGTAATCTGGCCTTGATCTAGTCTTGTGCCATTTGACTTAATACAAAGCCTGATTCCTAGTCGTGAGACTGAAGGCGTGAATGGTTCAGAACCAGATTGCTACCTCATGTGTCATTGATCCGCGCAGTTGTCAACCAGGTTCACCCTTTCACTTCCGCTTCCCTTCTGAGGTCCACAACTGCTTAAGGAACCCAAAGAGTACTCTCCGCGGAAGTACTCTGTGGAGGACAAATTCTTCCCCTCCAAGTATGTGCATGTCTTACTGCTTGCCCCCTTTTCCACTCTTGGGTCCAACAAGGATTTCGCTAGATACTGTCACCACCAGGAAACGGAAGTAGGGTGAAAGGTGCTGCCGGCAATGCCGCGGCCTTTGCACGACCACGAAACGAGGTTCCGCAGACGGAGGAGTCACAGGCCACAAGGTGGCAGACTCTTGTGCCGGCAAGGAGTGGGCTGCGGACAAATAACCACACGCGGGATCCTTATGGTGTGAAGCATTCACGAAGGACCGGGAGAGGCAACGGAGGAGCAGCAAACAAGTGCTGCACGGAACCGCGGAACGTTAGAGTCGCGGAACAGACCAGGCGCGGAATCAGAGAACGTGAGAGGAGAGCAGTGCGCGGCAAAATTGAGGGCATCACATGACCCCAAGAATTTCGCAGTGTGTGGATAACTTTGAAAACTCACAATACGAGTCACAAATGGTCAGAGAGGGAAACAATGGGTTGGGAACACTAGTTGTCAACTAGCAAGTACGAAGACCTTCAACAAGTAGTGGCACGGTGTGGCTAGCGTACACAGTGACCAACCAAAGGATGCATACGTAAGTGACTATGACCACAGAGGTCCACTATGTGTGGTCAATATTGACAACTCATAATACAAGTCACAAATGGTCAGATGGAGACACAATGGTTTCGGAACCCTAAGTATCGACTAGAAGGGACAAAGCACTTCAATACGTAGTGGCACGGTGTGGCTACTATGCACACCGAGTAACCAAACTA
The DNA here is from genome assembly GCA_023375785.1 of Penium margaritaceum. Taxonomy (NCBI): domain Eukaryota; kingdom Viridiplantae; phylum Streptophyta; class Zygnematophyceae; order Desmidiales; family Peniaceae; genus Penium; species Penium margaritaceum. The sequence goes on along the minus strand of SZWC01000003.1, from coordinate 36,777 downwards.
GGCATCTGTCACTGACAGTGACTAAAGAATTTCACTATGGGTGGTCAACATTCACAGCCCATAAGACAAGTAACAGATGGTCACAGGGGGAAAGAATGGTTTGGAAACACTATGAATCTTCTAGCAAGTACAGAGACCGTTTGTTTGTTTTGGCACATGGTGGCTACCGTACACAATGACCTATCCAAGAAGGCACACATCACTGATCGTGACCAACAAAGTTTCATGTGTGTGGTCAATGTTCAAAACTCATAATACAAGTAACATTTTGTCAGAGGGGGGAACAATGGTTTAGGAATACTATACACAACCTAGCAAGTACAAAGATCTTCTATAAGGAGTGGCACTGTGTGGCTACCATGCACAATGACCAACGAAAGCATGCACGTGTCACTGACCATTACCACATGATTTCACCACGATGGTTCATCGTTGACAACTCTTCACATAGATCACAAATGGTAAGATGGGGAAACAAACGGTTGAAAACACTAGTTATCAGCTAGCGAGTACAAAGATCTTCATCAAGTAGTGGCAGGGTGTGGCTAGCGTGCACAATGACCAAGTAAAGGATGCATACGTCACTGACTATGAACAAAGAAGTCCACTATGTGTGGTCAACATTAACAACTCATAACACGAGTCACATATGGTCAGAGGGAGAGACAATGGATTGGGAACCCTATGTAGCGACTAGAAAGGACAAAGAACTTCAATAAGCAGTGGCACAATGTGGGTAGTATGCACATCGAACAACCAAACTAGGCATATGTCACTGACAATGACTGAAGAATTTCAATATGGGTGGTCAACGTTCACAACCCATAACACGAGTCACAAATGGTCAGAGGGGGGAACCAATGGTTTTGGAAGATGAGTTTTGAACTAAAAAATGCAACGACCTTCAATAAGTAGTAGCATGGAATGGCTACCATGCACAGTGACCGACCAAATTAGGCATATATACTGCATTTAACCAAAGAATTCCGTTGTGTGTGGTCAACTTTGACAACTCATAACACAATTCACAAATGGTCAGAGGGGGGACGGTTGGTTTGGGAACACCAGGTATCAACTGGCAAGCACACGGGCCTTCATTAAGTAGTGGCACAGTGTGGCTACCATGTTCAATAACCAACCAATGTAGGCATATGTCACTTACCAGGACCAAAGAATTTCACTATGTGTGGTCAACTTAGACAACTCATAACACGAGTCACAAATAGTCAGATGGGGAAACAATGGTTTGTGAATAATAGCTAACCATTAGCAAGTACAAATACCTGCAACATGTATTGGCACAGTGTGGCTACCATGCATAGTGACCAACCTAAGTATGCATGTGTCCCTTACCATGACCAAAGAACTTCACTTCATGTGGTCAACGTTAACAACTCACAACAACAATCACAGATAGTCAGAGGGGGTACCAATGGTTTGGGAACACTAGCTATCAACTAGAAAGCTGAACGACCTTCAATACGTAGTGACACGACGTGGCAACCATGTACATAACAAACTAAAGTAGGCATATGCCACTAACCACGACCAAACGAATTTCACAATGTGTGGTCAACGTTGAAAAATCATAACACAAGTCACAGATGGGCAGAGGGGAAAGCATTGGGCTGGGAACACTAGTTATCAACTAGCAAGTGCAAAGACCTCAGCAAGTAGTGTGGTATGGCTAGCGTGCATAGTGACTCTATGTATCAACTAGAAAGGACAAAGAACTTCAAGAAGCAGTGGCACGGTGTGACCATGAGCAAAGAATTTCAATATGGGTGGTCAATGTTCACAACCCATAACACCAGTCGTAAATGGTCGGAGGGGAAAACAATGGTTTCGGAATACTAGTTTTCAACCAGCAAGTACAACAACCTTCAATAAATTGTAGCACGGGTTGGCTACCATGCACAATGACCAACCAACGTAGGCATATGAACTGCCTTTGACCACAGAAATCCGTTTTGTGTGGTCAACATTGAGAAGTTATTATACGAGTCACAAATGGTCCGAGAGGGAACCGATGGTTTGGGAACACCAGGTATCAGCTAGCAAGCACAGGGACCTTCAATAAGTAGTGTCACAGTGTGGCTACCATGTACAATGACCAACCAAAGGATGCACATTTCACTGACCATGACCAAAGAATTTCACTTCATGTCGTCAGCGTTGACAACTCAGAACAATATTCAAGGATAGTGAGAAGGGGTTATAATGGTTTGGGAACACTAGCTGTCAACTAGAAAACACAAAGACGTTCAATACGTAGTGACATGGCGTGGCAACCATGTACAGTGCCAAACCGACGGAGGTATATGCAACTATCCACGACCAAAAAAAATCATAGTGTGTGGTGCACGTTGAAAACTCATACCACGAGCCACAAATGGTCAGAGGCGGAAGCAATGGGTTTGGAACACTAGTTATCAACTAGCAAGTACACCGACCTTCAACAGGTAGTGGCACGGTGTGGCTAACATGCACGGTAACCAACCAAAGGATGCATACATCACTGACTATGACCAAAGAAGTCCAGGGTAACAATGGTTTGTGAATAATAGTTATCCACTAGCAAGTACAAAGACCTTCAATATGCAGTGGCACTATGTGGCTACCATGCACAGTGACCAACCAAAGTATGCATTTGTCACTGACCATAACCAAAGAAGTTCAGATCATGTGGTCAACGTTCACAACTCACAACAAGGGTCACAGATAGTCAGAGGGGTTAACAATGGTTTGGGAACATCAGCCATCATCGAGAAAGCACAAATACCTTCAATACGTAGTGACACGGCATGGCAACCATGTACAGTGACAAACCGACGTAGGCATATGCCACTAGCCATGACCAAATGAATTTCACATTGTGGTCAACGTTGAAAACTCAGAACACGAGTCACACACGGCCGGGGGGGGGGGGGGGGGGAACAATGGGTTGGGAACACTAGTTATCAACTAGCAAGTACAAAGACCTTCAACAAGTAGTGGCACGGTGTGGCTAGCGTGCACAGTGACCAACCAAAGGATGTACTTCACTGACTGACCAAACGAAGTCCACTATGTGTGGTTACCATTGACAACTCATAACACGATTCCGAAATGGTCAGAGGGAGAGACAACGGTTTGGGAACCCCATGTATCTACTAGAAAGGACAAAGAACTTCAATAAGTAGTGGCACGGTGTTGCTACTATGCACACCGAACAACTAAACTAGGCATGTGTCACTGACCATGACCAAAGCTTTTCAATATGGGTGGTCATCGTTCACAACCCATAACACGAGTAGCAAATGGTCGGATGAAAAAACAATGGTTTCGTAATATTAGTTTTCAACTAGCAAGTACAACAACCTTCTGTAAGTAGTAGCACGGTGTGGCTACCATGCACAATGACCGCCCAAAGTATGCATATGTGCTGTCTTTGACCAAAGAAATCCGCTGTGTGTGGTCAACCTGTACAACTCATAATGCAAGTCACAAATGGTCAGAGGGGGAAACGATGGGTTGGGAACACAAGGTATCAACTAGCAAGCACAAGGACCTTCAATAAATAGTGGCATGGTGTGGCTACCATGTACAATGACCAACCAAAGTAGGCATATGTCAATAACCATGACGAAAGAATGTCACTATGTGTGGTCAACTTTGACAACTCATAACACAAACCACAAATGGTCAGAGGGGAAAACAATGGTTTATGAATTCTATACATCAACTAGCAAGTACAAAGACCTTCAATATGTAGTAGCACTTTGTGGCTACCATGCACAGTGACCAGCCAAAGCATGTATAAGTCACTGACCATGACCAACGAATTTCACTTAATGTGGTCAACGTTGACAACTCACAACAAGAGTCGCAGATGGTTTAGAGGGGTAATAATGGTTTGGGAACACTACCTATCAACTACAAAGCACAAAGACCTTCAATACGTAGTGACTCGGCATGGAAACAATGTACAGTGACAAACCAAAGTAGTCATATGCCACTAACCATGACCAAAAGGATTCCACAGCGTGTTGTCAGCGTTGAATACTCATAACACAAGTCACAAATGGTCGAAGGGGGGAAGAATGGGTTGGGAACACAAGTTATCAACTAGCAAGTACAACAACCTTCAACAAGTACTGGCACGGTGTGGCTAGTGCGTATAGTGACCAACCAAAGGATGCATGCGTCATTGAATATGACCAAAGAAGTCCACTATGTGTGGTCAACATTGACACCTCATGACACGAGTCACAAATGCGCAAAGGGAGAGACAATGGTTTGGGAACTCTATGTATCGACTAGAAAGGACAAAAAACTTAAATTAGTAGTGGCACGGTGATGCTAATATGTACACTGAACAACCAAACCAGTCAACGTTGACAACTCACAACAATGGCCACATAAATTTAGAGGATGTAACAATGGTTTAGGAACGCTAGCTCTTAACTAAAGAGCACACAGAACTTTAATGCGTAGTGACATGACGTGGCAACCATGTACAATGACAAACCAAAGACCTTCAATACATAGTGACTCGGCATGGAAACAATGTACAGTGACAACCCAAAGTAAGCATATGCCACTAACCATGACCACAAGAATTTCACAGTATCATAACATTGAAAACTCATAACACGAGTCACAAATGGTCGGAGGGGGAAACAGTGGGTTGGGAACACTAGTCATAAACTAGCAAATTCAAAGACCTTCAACAAGTAGTGGCACAGTGTGGCCAGCATGCACATTGACCACCCAAACGATGCATACGTCACTGACTATGACCAAAGAAGTCCACTCTGTGTGGTCAACATTGAGAACTCAACCAAATTGCGTGTAAGTATGCGTAAGTGTGCGTACGTATTCTTAAGTGTTTGTAAGTACGTGTAAGTGTGTGTAAGTGTGTGTAAGTCCATGTAAGTGTGTGTAAGTGTATACAAGTGCGTTTAAGTACATCTAAGTGTGTTTAAGTGCATGTAAGTGCATGTAAGTGCGTGCAAGTGTGTGCAAGTGCGTGTAAGTGTGAGTAAGTGCGTGTAATTGCGTGTACGTGCGTCTAAGTGTGTGTAAGTGAGTGTAAGTGCATTTAATTACATGTATGTGCGTGTAAATGCATTTTAGTCTATGTAAGTGCGTGTAAGTACGTGTATGCACATGTACGTGCGTGTAGATACGTGTAAGTGTGTGTAAGTGTGTATGTGTAAGTGCATGTAAGTGCATGTAAGTGTGTGCAAGTGAGTGTAAGTACGTGTAAGTGCGTGTAAGTACGTGCATGTACGTGTAAGTGTGTACAAGTACATGTAACTGCGTGTAACTCCATGTAACTGCGTGTAAGTTTGTGTATGTACGTGTAGGTGTATGTAATTGCGTGCACGTGCTTGTAAGTATGTGTGAGTACGAGTAAGTATGTGTACGTATGTGTAAGTGCTTCTAAGTGCGTGTAAGTTCATGTAAGTGTGTGTAAGAGTGTGTATGTGCCTGTATGTGTAGGTAAGTGTATGTAAGTGCGTGTAAGCACATTTAGATATGTGTCATTGCATGTAAGTGGGTGTAAGTGCGTGTAAGTGTGTGTAAGTGTGTATAAGTGCATGTAAGTACGTGTAAGTGTGTGTAATTATATGGAAGTGTGTGTAACTACATGTAAGTGCGTGTGAGTACGTGTAAGTGCGTGTAAGTGCGTGTAAGTGTGTACAAGTGTGTGTGTAAGTACGTATAGGTATGTGTGAGTACGTAAAGTGCATGTAACTGTGTATAACTGCGTAAAAGTGTATGCAAGTACATCCAAGTGCGTGGAAGTGCGTGTAATTACGTGTAAGTACATGTAAGTACTTGTAAGTACGTGTAAGTGCGTGTAAGTACTCGTAAGTGCATGTAAGTACGTGTAAGTGCGTGTACGTAAGTGTAAGTACGTATAAGTACGTGCAAGTGTGTGCAAGTGCATGTAAGTACGTGTAAGTGTATGCAAGTGTGTGTACGTGCATGTAAGTATGTGTATGTTTTTGTAAGTGCGTATTAGTGCGTGTAAGTGCATGTAATTGCATGCAAGTGCGTGTATGTGTGTGTAAGTGCATGTAATTGCGTGTAAGTGCATGTAAGTGCGAGTGAGTACGTGTAAGTGGGTGTATTTATGTATAAGTGCGTGTAAATGCGTGTAAGTGTATGTAAGTGCATGTAAGTGTGTGTAAGTGAATGTAAGTGTGTGTAAGTGCATGTAAGTGTGTGTAAGTGCATGTAAGTACGTGTAGGTATGGGTAAGTGCGTGTAAGTGCGTGTAAGTGCATGTAAGTACGTGTAAGTATGCGCAAGTGCACGTAAGTGCCCGTAAGTACGTGTACGTGCAAGTAAGTGCCTGTAAGCATGTGCAAGTACGTGTAAGAGCATTTAATGCGAGTACGTACGTGTAAGTACATGTAAGTGCGTGTAAGTGCGTGTATGTGTGTGTAGGTGTGTGTTTGTGCGTGTAAGTGCCTGTAAGCACGTGTAAGTGCGTATAAGTGTGTGTAAGTGCGTGTAAGTACGTGTAAGTGTATGTAAGCGCATGTAAGTGCGTGTGAGTACGTGTAAGTTTGTATAAGTGTGTGTAAGTGCATGCACGTGTATGTAAGTGCATATAATCTTGTGTAAGTGCATGTAAGTGCATGTAAATGCATACAACTACGTGTAACTGCGTGTGGGTGCATGTAAGTGTGTCTAAGTGCGTGTAAGTGCGTGTAAGTGCGTGTAAGTGCATGTAAGTATGTGTAAGTGCATGTAAGTGTGTGAGAGTACATGTATGTGGGTGTAAGTACGTTTAAAAGTGTTTAAGTGTGTGTACATGCATGTAAGTGCATGTAAGTGCCTGTAAGTGTGTGTAAGCATGTGTAAGTGTTTGCAGGTACTTGCAAGAACGTGTAAGTGCATGTTAGTGCGTGTAGTTCTGTGTAAATGCGTGTAAGTATGTGTAAGTATGTTAAGTATGAGTAAGCGCATGTAACTGTGTGTAAGTACGTGTAAGTGCGTGTAAGTACATGTACGTGTGCGAAAGTACATATAAGTGTGTGTAACTGCGTGTAAGTGCGTGTAAGTGTATGTAAGTGCGTATAAGTGCATGTAAGTGCGTATAAGTATGTGTAAGTGTATGTAAGTGTGTGTAACTACGTGTAAGTGCATGTAAGTGTGCGTAAGGATGTGTAAGTGTGTGTAAGTGCGTGTAAGTGCATACAAGTACATGCACGTGCGTGTAAGTGCATGTAAGTATGTGTAAGTGGGTGTAAGTACGTGTAAGTACGTGTAAGTGCGTGTAAGTATGAGTAAGTGTGTACAAGTATGTACAAGTGTGTGCAAATGCGTGTAAGTACGTGTAAGTGCGTATAAGTGCGTGTAAGTGCGTGTCAGTGTGTGTAAGGACATGCGTGTAAGTGCGTATGTGTGAGTGTGTGTAATTATGTGTAAATGGGTGTAGGTACGTGTAAGTGCGTGTAAGTGAGTGTATGTGCGTGTAAGTGCGTATAAGTACATGTAAGTTTGTGTAATTATGTGATAGTGCATGTAAGTGCGTGTAAGTTCATGTGAGTATGTGTAAGTACGCGTCAGTACGTGTAAATGCATGTAAGTGCGTGAAAGTGTGTGCATGTAAGTGCGTGTAAGTGCATGTAAGTGCGTGTAAGTGTGTGTAAGTGTGTGTAAGTGTGTGTAAGTGCATGTAAATGCATGTAAGTACGTGTACGTGTATATAAGTATGTGTAAGTGCGCGTACGTGTGTATATGTATGTGTAACTGTGTGTATGTGCGTGTAAGTACTCGTAAGTATGTGTATGTGTGTGTAAGTGCTTGAAGCACGTATTAGTGTGTCTAAGTGCGTATACGGTTGTGTAAGTGCGTGTAAATGTATGTAAGTGTGTGTATGTGCATGTAAGTGCAGGTAAGTACATGTAAATACGTACAAGTGTGTATAACTGCGTGTAACTCCGTACAACTGCATCTAACTGCATGTAACTGCATGTGAGTGTGTGTAAATGTGTATAAATACATGTACGTGTACGTAGGTTCTTGCAACTGCGTGTATGTGCGTGTAAGTGTGTGTAAGTACGTGCAAGTGCATATAAGTGCGTGTAAGTGTGTATAAGTATGTGTAAGTACTTGTAAGTGCATGTAAGTATGTGTAAGCACGTACAAGTGTGTTCATGTGCGTGTAAGTGTGTGTAAGTGCGTATATGTGTGTGTAAGTTTGTGTAAGTATGTGTAAGTATGTGTAGGTGCGTGTAAGTACGTGTAAGCATGTGTAAGTGTGTGTAAGTGCGTGTAACTATGTGTAGGTGTGTGTAACTTTGTATAAGTGCATACAAGTGTGTGTAAGTACGTGTAAGTGCGTGTAAGTACCTGTAAGTATGTGTAAGTGCGTGTAAGTATTTGTAAATGCGTGTAAGTGTGTGTAAATGCGTGTAAGTATGTGTAAGTGGGTGTAAGTGCATGTAAGTGCGTGTAAGTGAATCAGAGTGTGTACAAGTGTGTGCAAGTACGTGTAAGTATAAGTGTGGATAAGTACGTGTAAATGCGTTTAAGTGTGTGTAAGTGCGTGTAAGTATGTGTAAGTACGTGCAGTTGCGTGTAAGTGCATATAAGTACGTGCGTGTGAGTGTGTAAGTGTGTAAGTGTGTAAGTGCATGTGTGAGTGCGTATACGTGCATGTAAGTGCGTGCGTATTAGTGAGTATGTGTAAGTGCGTGTAAGTGCGTGTAAGTGCGTATAAGTGTGTGTAAGTGCGTGTAAGTGTGTGTAAGTATGTATACGTATGTGTAAGTGTATGTAAAATGTATAAGTACGTGTAGGTATGTGTAAGTGTGTATAAGTGCCCGTAAGTGTGTGTTAGTGTGTGCAAGTGCGTGAAAGTACGTGTAAGTATATGTAAGTGCGTATAAGTGCATGTGAATATGTGTAAGTTGGTATACGTGCATATAAAGGCATGAAAGTGCGTATAAGTGTGTGTAAGTATCTCAAGTGCGTGTAAGTGTATGTAAGTGTGTGTATATGCGTGTAAGTATGTATATGTGTATGTAAATGTGTATAAGTGTATGTAAGTACGTGTAAGTGTATGTAAGTGCGTACAAGTGTGTGTAACTGCGTGTAACTGCATATAACTGCGTGTAACTGTGTGAAACTGCATGTAAGTATGTGTAAGTGTATATAAGTGCGTGTACGTGCATATAAGTACTTGTACGTACGTGTAAGTGTGTGAAAGTGCGTGTAAGTGTATGTAATTGCGTACACGTGCATGTAAGTACATGTTCATACGTGTAAGTGCTTGTAAGTAAATGTAAGTAAGTACAAGTGCGTGTAAGTGTATGTATGTGCATGTAAGTGTGTGTAAGTTCGTAAAAATACGTGTTTGTGTGTGTAAGTGTGTGTAAGTACATATAAGTGCGTGCAAGTACGTGCAAGTACGTGTATGTGCGTGTAAGTACGTATAACTACGTGTAAGTTCGTGTAAGGACGTGTAAATGTGTGTAAGTACATGTAAGTACATAGTACTACGCGTAATAGCGTGTAAGTGCGTGTAAGTGTGTGTAAGTTCATACAAGTACGTGTAAGTATGTGTAAGTACATGTAAGTGTGTGCAAGTGCGTGTAAGTGTGTGTAAGTGCGTGTGAGTATGTGTAGGTGCATGTACATGTGTGCAAGCGTGTATAAGTGTGTGCAAGTGTGTACAAATGAATGCAAGTGTGTGTGAGTGTGTAGAATTTTTGGTACGTGCGTGTAAGTGTGTGTAAGTGCATGTAAGTGCGTGTAAGTGAGTGCAGGTACGTGTAAGAGCGTTTAAGTGTATGCAAGTACGTACAAGTGTGTGCAAGTACATGTAAGTGCGTGTAAGTATGGATAAGTGCGTGTAAATACGTGTAACTGCATGTAAGTGTGTCTATATATGTGTAAGTACGTATCAGTGCGTATAAGTGTGTGTAAGTGTGTGTAACTGCATGTAAGTACGTGCGTGTAAGTGCATACGTGTAAGTGTGTGTAAGTGCATTTAAGTGCGTGTAAGTATGTGTAAGTGCGTGTAAGTACGTGTAAGTGTGTGCAAGTACGTGTACATGTGTGTTAGTGCGTGTAAGTACATGCAAGTGCATATAAGTGCGTGTAAGTGCGTGTAAGTGTGTTTATGTGCATGTGACTGTGTGTAAGTGCGTGTAAGTACGTGTAAGTGCGTGTAAGTGCATGTAAGTACATGTAAGTTCATGTAAGTACATCTAAATACATGTAAGTACATGTAAGTATGTGTAAGTGCATGTAAGTGCGTGTGAATGGGTATGAGTGTGTGAAGTGTGTGTAAGTGTGTGTAAGTGCGTGTAAGCGCGTGTAAGTATGTGTAAGTGTATGTTAGTACGTGTAAGTGCATGTAAGTGCGTGTCTGTGCATGTAAGTACGTACAAGTCTGTGTAACTGCATGTAACTACGTATAACTGTGTATAAATGCGTGTAAGTGCATGTAAGTATATGTAAGTACGTATAAGTACATGTATGTGTGTGTAAGTGCTTGTTAGTACGTGTAAGTGCGTGTTAGAGCGTGTAAGTGCGTATACGTGCATGTAATTACGTAAAAGTGCATTTAAGTGCGTGTAAGTATGTGTAAGTGCGTACAAGTGCGTATAAGTGTGTATATGTGTATGCAAGTGTCTGTAAGTATGTGTAAGTGTGTGTAAGTGTGTGTAAGTGTGTGTAAGTACGTGTAAGTGTGTGTAAGTACGTGTAAGTATGTGTAGGTGCATATAAGTACGGATAAATGTGTGTAACTGTGTGTAACTGCATGTAAGTGCATACAAGTACATGTAAGTGCGTGTAAGTGCTTGCACGTATGTGTAAGTACGTGTAAGTGTGTGCAAGTGTGTGTAAGTGCGTGTAAACATGTGTAAGTATGTGTAAGTATGTGTAAGCATGTGTAAGTGTATGTAAGTGCACGTATGTGGGTAAGCGCATGTAAGTGCATATAAGTGCATGTAAGTGCATGTAAGTGCATGTAAGTGTGTGCATGTAAGTGTGTGCATGTAAGTGCATGCAAGCACATGTACGTACGCTTAAGTGTTTGTAGTGCGTGTAAGAGGGTGTAAGTGCATGTAAATATGTGTAAGTACGTGTAAGTATGTGTAAGTGTGTGTAAGTGCGTGTAAGTGTGTGTAACTGCATATAACTGCGTGAAAGTATGTGTAAGTATGTGTACATGCGTGTAAGTGTATGTAAGTGCATGTAAGTGCAAATAATTACATTTAAGTACGTATGAGTGCGTGTAAGTGCGTATAAGTGCGTATAAGTGCGTGTAAGTATGTGCAAGAACGCTTAAGTGTATATAAGTGCGCGTAAGTGTGTCTAAGTGCGTGTAAGTACTTGTAAGTGTATGTAAGTGTGTGTAAGTGCGTGTAAGTATATGTAAGTACGTCTAAGTTCATGTAAGTGTGTATAACTATGTGTAAGTACTTGTAAGTGTGTGTAAGTGTGTGTACGTGTGTATAAGTGCATGTAAGTGCCTGTAAGTATGTGTAAGTACATGTTAGTACTGGTAAGGATGTGTAAATTTGTGTAAGTGCATGTAAGTGCGTGTCAGTGTGTGTAAGTGCTTGTAAGTATGTGTAAGTGTGTGTAAGCATGTACAAGTGCGTTTAAGCACGTATAAGTGTGTGTAAGTGCATGTATGTGCGTGTACCTGCGTATAACTATACATAAGTACATGTAAGAGTGTCTGATTTTGTGTAAGTGCTTGCAAGTGCGTGCAAGTGTGTGTAAGTGCACGTAAGTGAGTGTAAGTGCGTGTAAGTGTATATAAGTGTGTATAAGTGCATGCAAGTATGTGTATGTGAGTGTAGGTGCATGTAAGTGCGTGTAAGTGTACATAAGTACGTGTAAGTGCATGTAAGAGCGTGAAGTATGTCTGAGTGTGTATAAGTACATGTAAGTGCGTGCAAGTGTGTGTAAGTGCATGTCAGAGCGTGAAAGTCCATGTAAGTGCATGTAAGTGCATGTAAGTACGTGTAAGTGTGTATAACTGCATGTAACAGTGAATAACTGTGTGTAACTGCATGTACATGTGTGTATGCGTGTGTAAGTACGCGTATGTGCAAGTAAGTATGTACAAGTATGTATATGTGCATGTACTTGTGTACAAGTAAGTGGAAGTGCGTGTAAGTATGTACAAGTGCGTGTAAATGCATGTAAGTACGTGTAAGTATACATATGTGTGTGTAAGTACATAAGGCTATGTGTAACTGAGTATAAGTGTGTGAGAGTGTGTGTAAGTATGGTGAAGTGCATGTAAGTACGTGTAAGTGTGTGTAAGTGTGTGTAAGTGCGTGTAAATACGTGTACGTGTGTGCAAGAATGTGTAATTGCGTGTAAGTGAATATAAGTGCGTGTAAGTGCTTTTAAGTGCGTGTACGTGTGAACACGTGCGTGCAAGTATGTGCAAGTGCGTATACGTATGTGTTAGTGCGGATATGTGCGTGGAAGTGTGTGTAAGTTCATGTAAGTACCTCTAAGTGCGTGACATTGCGTATAAGTGCGTGTAAACACAAGTAAGTGTGAGTATGTGTGTATAAAAGCGTGTAAGTGTGTGTAAGTGCGTGTAAGTGCGTTCGTGTAAGTGCATACGTGAACGTTTGTGCAAGTGCGTGTAAGTACACGTATGTGTGTGTAAGTGTGTGTAAGTATGTGTAAGTGTATGTAAGTGCATATAAGTGCGTGTAAGTATGTGTAAGTGCATGTAAGTACGTGTAAGTACGTGCAAGTTCGTGTAAGTGCGTATAAGTGCATGTAAGTGCTTGTAAGTGCGTGTAAGTGTATATCAATGCGTGTAAGTACGTGTAAGTGCGTGTAAGTGTGTGTGTGTTAGGGCGTGTACGTGCGTATAAGTATGTGTAGTGCGTGTGAGAATGTGTAAGTGCGTGTAAGTTTGTGTAATTGCATGTATGTGTGTGTAAGTGTGCGCAAGTACGTGAAACTGTGTGTACCTGCGTGTAAGTACGTGTAAGTACGTACAAGTGTGTATGAATATGTGTAAGTGCGTGAAAGGGTGTGCAAGTTCTTGTAAGTGTGTGTAAGTGCCTTTAAGTGCATAAACGTATGCATAAGAGTGTGTAAGTATATGTAAGTATGCGTAAGTACGTGTAAGTGCATGTAAGTGTTCATAAGTACGTGTAAGTGCGTGTAAGTGCGTGTAAACACGTGTAAGTATGTGTAAGTGCATAAAAGTGTGTATATGTATGTGTAAGTGCGTGTAAGTATGCGTAAGTGCGTGTATGTGCGTATAAGTGCATGTAAGTAGGTGTAAGTGTGTGTAAGTGTGTGTAAGTGCGTGTAAGAGTGTGTAAGCACTTGTAACTGCGTATACGTCCATGTAAGTGTGTGTAAGTGTGCGTAAGTGTGTGTAAGTGCCTGTAAGTGTGCGTAAGAGCGTGCAAGTGTGTGAAAGTGTATGTAAGTGTGTGTAAGTGTGTGTCATTGCGTGTAAGTACGTATAAGTGTGTGTAATGGTAAGCACATGAAAGTATGTGTAAGTGCGTGTAAGTGCATGCAATGCGTGTAAGTCGGTGTAACTATGTGTAGGTGCATGTAAGTGCATGTAAGTACGTGTAAGAATGTGCAAGTACGTGTAGGTGCGTTTAAGTGCATGTAAGTATGTTTACATGTGTGTAAGTGCAAGTTATTGTACGTAACTGTGTGTAACTGCTTGTAAGTGCGTGCAAGTACGTGTACGTATGTGTAAGTGCGTGTAATTACTGAAAAGTATAAGTAAGTACGTGCAAGTGTGTATAAGTATGTGTAAGTGCGTGTAAGTACGTGTAAGTATTTTTAAGTACGTCTAAGTGTGTGCAAGTGCATGGAAGTGCGTGTAAGTGTGTGTAAGTGTGTCTAAGTGCGTGTAAGTGTGTGTAAGTGTGTGTAAGTATGTCTAACAATGTGTAACTGTGTGTAAGTGTGTGTAAGAGCATGTTAGTGCATATAAGTGTATGCAAGTGCGTGTTAATGGATGTAAGTGTGTGAAGTACGTGTAAGTGTGTGTGAGTGCGTGTAAGTGTGTGTAAGTGCGTGTAAGTGTATGTAAGTGCGTGTAAGTACATGTAAGTGCATGGAAGTGCATGTAAGTACGTGTAAGTGTGTGTTACTATGTGTAACTGCGTATAACTGTGTGTAACTACGTGGAACTACATGTAAGTATGTGTAAGTGCGTATATGTGCGTGTACGTGTGTGTAAGTGCTTGTAAGTACGTGTAAGTGTGTGTAAGTACGTGTAAGTCCGTGTAACCACGTGTACGTGCATGTGAGTGCATGTAAGTACGTGTAAGTACGTGCAAGTACATGTAGGTGTGTGTGAATGCGTATAAGTATGTTTACATGTGTGTAAATGCATGTTATTGCATGTAACTATGTATAACTGTATGTAAGTCCGTCTAAGTGCGTGTACGTGTGTGGAAGTGCGTTTAATTATCTATAAGTGCATGTAAGTACGTGTAAGTGTGTGTAAGTATGTGTAAGTGCATGCAAGTACGTGTAAGAATATTCAAGTACGTGTACGTGCGTGCAAGTACATGGAAGTGCGTGTAAGTACGTGTAAGTGTGTGTAAATGCGTATAAGTGTGTGGAAGAATGTGTAAGTATGTCTAACTGCGTGTAACCGTGTGTAAGTGTGTGTAAGTGCGTGTTAGTACATGTAAGTGTATGCAAGTGCGTGTAGATGGATGTAACTATGTGAAGTACGTGTAAGTGTGTGTAAGTGCGTGTAAGTGCGTGTAAGTGCGTGTAAATGTATGTAAGTGCGTGTAAGTGCATGTAAGTTCATGGAAGTACATGTAAGTGCGTGTAAGTGTGTGTAACTGCGTGTAACTACTTATAACTGTGTGTAACCGGGTGGAACTACATGTAAGTACGTGTAAGTGTGTATATGTGTGTGTACGTGTGTGTAAGTACTTGTAAGTGCGTGTAAGTGCGTGTAAGGGCGTATAAGTGCGTGTAAGTGTGTTAAAGTGCATGTAAGTGTGTGTAAGTGTGTGTAAGTGCGTATAAGTGCGTATAAGTGTGTGTATGTGCATGTAAGTGTGTGTAAGTGTGTGTAAGCACGTGTAAGTGTGTGTAAGTGTGTGTATGTTTGTGTAAGTACGTATAAGTACGTGTAAGTACGTGTAAGTACGTGTAAGAGCATATGTAAATATATGTAAGTGTGTGTAACTATGTGTAAGTGTATGTATGTGTGTGTAAGTGGGCGTACGTGCATGTAAGTGAAAGTAGGTGCGTGTAGGTGCGTGAAAGTGCGTGTAAATGTGTACATGTAAGTGCGTGTAAGTATGTTCAAGTAGGTGTAACTGCGTGTAGTGCGTGTAAGAGGGTCTCAGTATGTATAAATGTCTGTAAATATGTGTAAGTATATGTAAGTGCGTGTTAGTATGTGTAAGTATGTGTAACTGTGTATAAGTGCCTGTAAGTACGTGCAAGTGCGTGTAAGTGTATGTAAGTGCATATAAGTGCAATTAAATTGCGTGTAAGTACGTATGAGTGTGTGTAAGTGTGTGTACTTGCGTACAAGTGTGTGTAAGTGTGTCTAAGTACGTGTAAGTGTATGTAAGTGTGCATAAGTGTGTGTAAGTACCTCTAAGTACTTGTAAGTATATAAGTGTGTGTAAGTGCATGTAAGTACGTGTAAGTGGGTCTAAGTACGTGTAAGTGTGTATAAGTACATGTAAGTGTGTATAAGTGTGTATAAGTGCGTATCACTAAGTATAAGTACATGTAAGTGCATGTAAGCATGCATAAGTACATGTTAGTGCTTGTAAGTGTGTGTAACTTTTTGTAAGTGCGTGCAAGTGCATGTAAGTACGTGTAAGTGTATACAAGTATGTGTAATTATGTGTAAGTGCGTATAAGTACGTACAAGTGTGTTTAAGTACATATAACTGTGTGTAAGTGCATGTATGTGCGTATTACTGCATATAATTACGTTTAAGTGCATGTAAGTGCCTGTAAGAGTGTGTACTTATGTGTAAGTGCTTGTAAGTGTGCGTAAGTTCATGTAAGTGTATGTAAGTACGTATAAGTGCGTGTAAGTGCATGTAAGTGTGTGTAAGTGCAGGTAAGTATGTGTATGTGAGTGAAAGTGCGTGTAAGTGCTTGGAAGTGTGTATACGTGCGTGTAAGTATGTATAAGTGCGTGAAGTATGTGTAAGTGTGTTTAACTACATTAAAGTACGTGTAAGAGCGTGTAAGTGCATGTCACTGCGTGTACGTGCATGTGAGTGCGTGTAAGTACATGTTAGTACGTGTAAGTGTGTGTAACTGCGTGTAACAGCGTATAACTGTGTGTGAGTGCATGTAACTGTGTGTAAGTGTGTGTAAGTACATGTAAGTGCGTGTAAGTACGTACAAGTACGTGTATGTGCATGTAATTGCGTATAAGTAATGTAAGTGCGTGTAAGCATGTATAAGTGCGTGTAATTGCATGAAATTGCGTGTAAGTATGTGTAGGTATGTGTAAGTGCATGTAGCTACGTGTAACTGCTTATAAGTATGTGTAAGTGCGTGCAAGTATGTGTAAGTGTATGTAAGTAGGTGTAAGTGTGTGTAAGTGTGTGTGAGTGCGTGTAAGTACGTGAACGTGTGTGCAAGAATGTGTAAGTGTGTGTAAGTCAATGTAAGTACGTGAATGTGTGTGTAAGTGCGTGTAAGTATGTACAATTGCATGCAAGTACGTGCAAGTACGAATGAGTACGTGTAAGTGCGGATACATGCATGGAAGTGTGATACGTACGTGTAAGTACATGTAAATTGGTGAAATTGCGTATAAGTGCATGTAAACACAAGTAAGTGTATGTATGTGTGTATACGAGCGTACAAGTGTGTGTAAGTGTGTATAAGTGCGTGCATGTAAGTGCGTATGTATAAGTTAGTGGAAGTGCGTGTAAGTGTATGGAAGTGTGTGTATGTATGTGTAAGTGTATGTAAGTGCATATAAGTGCGTGGAAGTACGTGTAAGTGCATGTTATTGCCTGTAAGTGCGTGTATGTGCGTGTAAGTGTGTGTAAGTACATGTAAGTGCACATCAGTGTGTGTAAGTGCGTGTAAGTGTGTGTAAGTATGTGCATTTTAGTGTGTGTAAGTGCGTGCAAGTTCGTGTACGTGCATGTAGTACATGTAAGTACGTGTAAGTGTGTGGAAGTGCGTGTTAGTGCATGTAATTACATACAAGTACGTGTAAGTACGCGTAAGTACATGTAACTGTGTGTTCCTGTGTGCAAGTACATATAAGTACATTTAAGTGTGTGTAAGTACGTGCAAGTGTGTATAAGTCTGTGTAAGTACGTGCAAGAGTGTATAAGTACTTGTATGTGCGTAAAAGTGCGTGTAAGTACGTGTAAGTAGGTGTAAGTGTGCGTACGTGCGTGTAAGTGCGTGTAAGTGTGTATAAGTACGTGTAAGTGTGTATAAGTACGTGTAAGTGCATGTAAGTATGTGTAAGTGCGTGTTTGTACGCGTATGTGCGTGTAAGTGCATATAAGTATGTGTAAGTACGTGTAAGGGTATCTAAGTGAGTGTATGTGCATGTAAGTGTGTGTAAGTACGTGTCACTGCGAATATGTCCATGTAAGTGCGCGTAAGTGTTTGTAATTGTGTGTAAGTGCTTGTAAGTGTGTGTACGCGCGTGTAAGTGCGTGTAAGTGCATGTAAGTACATGTAAGTGTATGTAATTGCTTGTAAGTGTGTGTAAGTGCGTGTAAGTGTGTATAAGTCCGTGTAACTATGTGTAAGTGCGTGTAAGTGCATATAAGTACGTGTAAGTACATGCAAGTGCGTGTAAGTGTGTGTAAGTGTGTGTAAGTGTGTGTACGTGTGTATCAGTACGTGTTACTGCATAACATTGTGTGTAACTGCATGTAAGTGCGTGTAAGTACGAGTACGTGTGTGTAAGTGTGTGTATGTACTTGTAAGTGCATGTAAGTGCGTGTACGTATATGTAAGTGTGTGTAAGTGCGTGTAAGTACATGTATGTGTTTTGAAGTGCGTGTAAGTGCGTGTAAGTGCATGTAAGTGCGTGTACCTATGTGTAAGTGTGTGTAAGTGTGTGTAAGTGTCTGTATGTGTGTGTAAGTATTTCTAACTACCAGTAACTGCGTGTAAGTGTGCGTACGTGCGTGTAAGTGCCTGTAAGTAAATGTAAGTGCATGTAAGTATGTCTGAGTGCGTGTAACTGTTTGTAAGTACGTGCAAGTATGTATAAGTACGTATAAGTGTGTGTAAGTGCGTATAAGTGCGAGTAAGTGCGTCTTATTACGTGTATGTACATGTAAATGCGCGTCCGTACGTGTGAGTACGTGTAAGTGCATGTAATTATGTGTAACTGTGTGTAACTGCATGGAACTGTGTGTAAGTACGTATAAGTGCGTGTAAATAGGTTTAAGTGTGCGTAACTGCATGTAAGTACGTGTAAGTGTGTGTAAGTGCATGTATTTGCATATAAGTGTGTGTAAGTATGTGTAGGTACGCGTAAGTGTGTGTAATTATGTATAAGTGCGTGTAAGTGTGTGTAATTCCGTGTAAGTGAATGTAAGTACGTGTAAGTATGTGTAAGTGCATGTAAGTGCGTGTAAGTGTATTGAAGTGCGTGTAAGTGCGTGTAAGTGTGTGAAAGTACATGTACGTGCGTGTAAGTACACATCAGTGCCTGTAAGTACGTGAAAGTAAGTGTAACTACGTGGAAGTATGTGTAAGTACGTGTAGTTACATGAAAGTGCGTGCAAGTGTGTGTAAGTGCGTGTAAGTGTGTGTAAGTGCGTGTAAGTGCATGTAAGTACGTGAAAGTGCATCTAAGTACGTGTAAGTGCATGTAAGTACGTGTATGTGCATGTAAGTGTGTGTAACTATGTGTAAGTATGTGTAAGTACGTGTAAGTATGTGTAAGTGCGTTTAAGTGCATACAAGAGTGTGTAAGTGCATGTAAGTGTGTGTAAGTGTGTGTAAGTACTTGTAAGTGCGTGCAAATGCAGGTAAGTCTGCGTATGTACGTGTAAGTGCGTATAAGTACGTGTAAGTGTGTATAAGTACGTGTACATGCATGTACGTACGTGTTAGTGCGTGTAAGTGGGTGTAAGTACGTGTAAGTGCGTGTAAGTACATGTACGTGCGTGCAATTACGTGTACGTACGTGTATGTATGCGTGAGTACGTTTAAGTGCATGTATGCATGCATAAGTATGCAGACGTGCGTATACATACGTGTGCGTGCGTGTAAAAGAGTGTAAGTATGTATAAGTGTGTGAAAGTACGTACAGGTATGTGTAAGTGCGTGTAAGTGCGTGTAAGTTTGCGTAAGTGTGCATAGGTGTGCGTAAGTGTGTGTATGTACATGTACGTGTGTGTAAGTATGTAGAAGTGCATGTAAGTGTGTGTAAATGTGTGTAAGTGCTGGTACGTACGTGTAAGTGTGCGTAAGTGTGTGTAAGTACGTGTAAGTATGTGTAAGTGTGTGTAAGTGCGTGTAAGTGTGTGTCAGTGCGTGTACGTGTGTGCTAGTGTCCGTAAGTGCATGTAAGTACGTTTAATTACGTGTAAGTGCATGTAAGTGTGCGTAGTGCCTGTACGTACGTGTAAGTGCGTACATGTGCGGGTAAGTGGGTGTGAGTGCCTGTAAGTACGTGTAAGTGCGGGTAATTGCGTGTATGTATGTCTAAATGCGCGCAAGAGCGTATAAGTGTGTATGAGTGCGTGTAAGTGTGTGTAAGTGCATGTAAGTGTGTGCGTGTAAGTGCGTGCATGTAAGTGCGTGTAAGTACGTGTAAGTGCATGTAAGTGTGTGTAAGTATGTGTGATTGTATGTAAGTGTGTGTAAGTCAGTACAAGAGCGTGTAAGTGCGTGTAATTGCGTGTAAGTGCGTGTAAGTGCGTGTAAGTATGTGTAAGTGTGTGTCATTGTGTGTAAGTGTGTTTAAGTGCATGTAAGTGTGTGGGAGTGCGTATAAGTTCATGTTAGTGCATGTAAGTATGTGTAAGTCCGTGTGAGGGTGTGTAAGTGCATGTAAGTATGTGTAAATTAATGGAAGTATGTTGAAGTGTGTGTAATTGCGTATAACTGTGTGTAAGTATGTGTATGTGTATGTAAGTACGTGTAAGTGTGTGTAAGCGCGTGTTAGTGCGTGTAAGTGCACGTAAGTACGTATAAGTGCGTGTAAGTAAGTGTAAGTGCGTGTAGTTTTATGGAAGTGCGCGTAAGTGCATGGAAGTGTGTGTAAGTACGTGTAACTGCGTCTAAGTGTGTGTAAATGTGTGTAAGTGTGTGAAAGTGCATTAAGTGTGTATTAGTACATGTAAGTGCGTATAAGTGTGTGTATGTGTATGTGAGTGTGTGTAAGTGTGTGTAAGTGTGTGTAAGTGTGTGTAAGTGTGCACAACTACGTGTAATTGCGTGTATGTGCGTGTAAGTATGTATAAGCACGTGTAAGTGTGTGTAACTAGGTATAAGTGCATGTAATTAAGTGTAAGTGTATGTAAGTGCATGTAAGTGTGTGTAACTGTGTGAAACCGTGTGTAAGTGCGTACAAGTGCGTGTAACTATGTGTTAGTATGTGTAAGTGTGTGTAAGTGTGTATCAGTGTGTCTAAGTGTGTGTAAGTTTGTGTGAGTACGTGTAAGAGCGCGTAAGTACGTGTAAGTACGTATAAGTGCGTATAAGTGCGCGTAAGTGTGTGCAAGTGCGTACAAGTGTGTACAAGGGCATGTGAGTACGTGTAAGTGTGGGTAAGTACATGTAAGTTTGTGTAAGTGTGTGTAAGTACGTGTAATTGCATGTACGTGTGCGTAAACACGTGTAAGTACGTGTAAGTGCGTGTAAGTGTGTGTAAGTGCGTGTAAGTGCATGTAATTGTGTGTGTGTACGTGCATACATGTAAGTACGTATAAGTGCGTGTAAGTGTGTGTAGGTGCGTGTAAGTGCGTGTAAGTACGTGTAAGTGCGTGTAAGTGCGTGTAAGTGTGTGCAAGTGCGTGTAAGTACGTGTGAATGTATGCAAGTGCGTGTACGTGTGTACACGTGTGTATAAGTGCGCGTAAGTATGTGTAAGTGCGTGTAAGTATGCGTAAGTGCATGTAAGTACGTGTACGTTTGTGTAAGTGCGAGTACGTGTATGTAAGTGTGTGCATGGAAGTGCATGTAAGTGCGTGTAACTAGGTATGTTATGTGTAGTGTGTGTACGTGCATGTATGTATGTGTAAATGTGTGTAAGTATGTTTCAGTTTGTGTAAGTGCGTGTAAGTGCGTGTACGTGTGTGTAACTGCGTATACGTGTGTGTAAGTACGTGTATGTGGGTGTAAGTGTATCTATGTGCGTAGAAATGCATGTTAGTGCGTGTAAGTACATGTAAGTGCGTGTAAGTGCGTTGAAGTACGTATAAGTGCATGTAAGTGTGTGTAAGTATGAGTAAGTGTGCATAAATGCACGTTAATACGTGTAAGTGCATGTAAGTGTATGCAAGTACGCGTAAGTGTGTGTAAGTGTGTGTAAATACGAGTAAGTAAGTGTAAGTGCGTGTAGGTTTGCATAAGTACGTGTAAGTGCGTGTAAGTGCATGTAAGTGCGTGTAAGTGTGTGTAAATATGTGTAAGTACGTGTAAGGATGTGTACGTATGTGTAAGTGCGTATAAGTGCGTACAAGTGCATGTATTTGCGTATACGTGTATGTAAGTGCCTGTAAGTACATGCAAGTGCATGTAAGTGCATGCAAGTGCGTGTTTGTGCGTGTAAGTACGTGTTAGAGCGTGTAAGTGTGTATAACTGCGTGTAAGTGTGTACAAGTATGTGTAAGTGTATGTAAGTACGTGTAAGTACATTTAAGTCCGTATAGGTTCGTGTAAGTACGTGTAAGTGCATGTAAGTGCATGTAAGTGCGTACATGTGTATGTAAATACGTGTAAGTGTGTGTAAGTGCGTGTAAGTGCATGTATGAGTGTGTAACTGCATGTAAATGCGTATAACTACGTGTAAGCACGTGTAAGTGCCTGTAAGTGTGTGTAAGTGTGTGTAACTGCTAGTACGTGCGTATAAGTTCGTGTAAGTACGTGTACGAGCGTGTAAGTACGTGTAAGTGCATGTAAGTGTGCGTAAGTGCATGTTAGCAAGTGTAAGTGTGTGTAAGTATGTGTAAGTGGGTGTAAGTGCATATGAGTGTGTGTAAGTACGTGTAAGTACGTGGAGTGTGTGTAAGTTTGTGTAAGTACATGTAAGTGCGTGTAAGTGTGTGTAAGTGAATGTATGTGTGTGTAAGTGCGTATAATTGTATGTAAGTACGTGTAAGTGCGTGTAAGTGTGTCTAAGTCCATCTAACTGTGTATAACTATGTGTAACTTCATGTTACTGTGTATAAGTTTGTGTAACTGTGTATAAGTGCTTGTAACTGCGTGTAAGTACGTGTATGTGCGTATAAATATGTACAAGTAGGTGTATGTGCATGTAAGTGCTTATAAGTAAGTGTAAGTCTGTGTAAGTATGTTTAAAATTGCGTATGTGCATGTCAGTGCGTGTAAGTATGTGTAAGAAGGTGTAAGTGCGTTTAAGTGGATGTAACGGCGTGTAACTACGTATAAGTGTGTGTATGTGCGTGTAAGTGCGTGTAAGTTTGAATAATTACGTATTAGTACGTGTAAGTGTATGAAATTTATGTGTAAGTGTGTGTGAGTATGTGTAAGTACGTGTAAGTGTGTGTACGTTTGTGTAAGTGCGTGTAAATGCGTGTAAGTATGTGTATTTGTGTAGAAGTGCATGAAGTGCGTGTAAGTACATGTAAGTTTTTGTCAGTGTGCATAGCTTTGCGTAAGTGCCTGTAAGTGCATGTAAGTGCGTGTAAGTGCGTGTATGTGCGTGTAAGCACAAAGAAGTGCGTGTAAGTGTGTATAAGTGTGTGTAAGTAGGTAAAGGTATGTGTAAGTGCATGTAAGTGCGTGTAAGTGTGTGTAAGTTCCTGTAAGTACGTGTAAGTGCGTGTAAGTGCATGTAAGTGCGTATACGTGGGTACAAGTACGTGTAAATGCGTGTAAGTGTGTGTAAGAATGTGTACGTGCATGTATGTGTGTGGAACTGTATATAACTGCGTATAACTACGTGTAAGTGCGTACAAGTGCTTGTAAGTGCGTGTAAGTGAGTGTAAGTGCTTGTAAGTGTGTGTAAGTACGTGTAAGTGTGTATAATAGCATGTAAGTACTTGTAAGTGCATGTAAGTGTGTGTAAGTGCATGTTAGTGTGGTAGGTGTGTGTAAGTGCGTGAAAGTGCGTGTATGTGGGTATGTGTACGTGTAAGTGTGTGTATGTACATAAAGTATGTGTAAGTGTATGTAAGTACATATAAGTGCATGTAAGTGTGTGTTAGTGCATGCAAGTGTCTGTAAGTGCATGCAAGTGCGTGTAAGAGCATGTCAGTGCGTGTAAGTGTGTGTAAGTGCGCCTAACTGCATATAGCTATGCGTAACTGCATGTAACTGTATATATGTGTGTGTAAGTGTGTGTAAGTACTTGTAAGTGCGTTTAAGTACATGTAAGTGCGTGTAAGTACGTACAAGTACGTGTATGTGCATGTCTGTGCGTGTGAGTACGTGTAAGTGTGTGTAAGTATGTATAAGTAAGTATAAGTGGAAGTAAGTGCGTGTAAGTATGTGTAAGTATGTGTACGTGGGTGTAAGTGCATGTAAGTACATGTAATTACGTATAAGTGCGTGTAAGTGCATGGAAGCGCATGCAAGTACGTGGAAGTGCATGCAAGTCCGTATAACAGTGTCCAAATGTCTGTAAGCACGTGTAAGTACATTTTAGTCTGTACAAGTACGTGTAAGTGCGTGTAAGTGAATGCAAGTGCGTTTAAGTATGTGTAAGTGTGTTTAAGTGTATACAAGTGCGTGCAAGTACGTGCAAATGCGTATAAGTACGTGTAAGTGCGGATAAGTGCATGCAAGTGCGTGTAAGTGCATGTTAGTACGTGTTAGTGTGTCAAATTGCATGCAAGTGCATGTACATACGTGTAAGTGCGTGTAAGTGTGTATAAGTGTGTGTTAGTGTGTGTACGTGCGTGTAAGTGTTTGCGAGTAAGTGCGTACGTATAAGTGCGTGTAAGTCCCTATAAGTGTGTACAAGTGCGTGTAAGTGCATGTAGGTGCATGTAAGTGTATGTACATGCGTGTAAGTGCGTGTAAGTGTGTGTAGGTGTGTGTAACTGTTTGCATGAAAATTCTTGTAAGTGCGTGTAAGTGTGTGTAAGTGCGTGTAAGTGTGTGTAAGTGCGTGCAAGTACGTGTATGTGCGTGTAACTACGTGTAACCACAAAGAAATGCATGTAAGTACGTGTAAGTATGTGTATGTGTGTGTAAGTGCTTGTAATTGTGTTTTGGTGCGTGGAAGTATGTGGGAGTGCATGTAAGTGTATGTAAGTGTGTGTAGGTGTGTGTAAGTGCGGGTAAGTACGTGTAAGTGCGTGTAAGTGGGCATAAGTGCATGAAAGTGTGTGTAACTGTCTGTAAGTGTGTGTGTGTGTGTGTGTGTGTGTGTGTGTGTGTGTGTGTAAGTCCGTGTAAGTGGGTGTAAGTGCGTGTAACTGCATGTAAGTACATGTAAGTATATGTAAGTGCATGTAAGTACGAGTAAGTGCGTGTAAGTCCATGTAAGTATGTGTAGGTACGTGTAAGTGCATGTAAGTACGAGTAAGTGCGTGTAAGTCCATGTAAGTATGTGTAGGTACGTGTAAGTGCATGTAAGTACGAGTAAGTGCGTGTAAGTCCATGTAAGTATGTGTAGGTACGTGTAAGTGCATGTAAGTGCGTGTAAGTGCGTGTAAGTGGGCATAAGTGCATGAAAGTGTGTGTAACTGTCTGTAAGTGTGTGTGTGTGTGTGTGTGTGTGTGTGTGTGTGTGTGTGTAAGTCCGTGTAAGTGTGTGTAAGTGCGTGTAACTGCATGTAAGTACATGTAAGTGTATGTGAGTATGTGTAAGTGCATATAAGTGCGTGTAAGTACATGCAAGTGCTTGTAAGTGGGTGTAAGTGTGTGTAAGTATGTGTAAGTGCTTCTAAGTGTATGTAAGTACGTATAAGTGCGTGTAAGTGCATGTAAGTACATGTAAGTATGTGTTGTTGTGTGTAAGTATGTGTAAGTGCATGTAAGTGTGTGTAAGTACATGAAAGTACATGTAAGTGCATGTAAGTGCGAGTAAGTGCGTGTAAGTCCATGTAAGTATGTGTAGGTACGTGTAAGTGCATGTAAGTGCGTGTAAGTATGTGCAAGTGCGTGTAAGTGCGTGTAAGTATGTATACGTGTATGTATGTGTGTGTAAGTGCATGCAACTGTGTATAATTGTGTGTAACTACATGTAAGTGCATGTACGTATGTGTAAGTGTGTGTAAGTGTGTGTAAGTATGTAGAATTGCGTGCAAGTACGTGTAAGTACGTATAATTACATGCAAGTGCGGATACGTGCATGGAAGTGTGATACTTGCGTGTAAATACATGTAAATTGGTGAAATTGCGTATTTGTGCGTTTAAACACAAGTAAGTTTGTGTATGTGCGTATAAGAGTGTGCAAGTGCGTGTAAGTGTGTGTATGTGTGTGCATGTAAGTGCGTATGTGTAAGTTAGTGGAAGTGCGTGTAAGTCTATGGAATTGTGTGTAAGTACGTGTATGTATGTGTAACTGTATGTAAGTGCATATAAGTGTGTGCAAGTACGTGTAAGTACATGTTATTGCCTGTGAGTGGGTGTATGTACGTGTAAGTGCGTGTAAGTGCATGTAAGTGCACGTCAGTGTGTATAAGTACGTGTAAGTGTGTGTAAGTGTGTGCTTTTTAGTGCGTGTAAGTGCGTGCAAGTGCGTGTACAAGCATGAAGTACGTGTAAGTACGTGTAAGTGTGTGGAAGTGCGTGTTAGTGCGTGTAGTTATATGCAAGTGTGTGTAAGTACAAGTATGTACGTGTAACTGTGTGTACCTGCGTCTAAGTACATGTAAGTACGTGTAAGTGTGTGTAAGTACGTGTAAGTGCGTATAAGTGTGTGTAAGTATGTGTAAGTGTGTATAAGTTCCTGTAAGCCCGTAAAAGTGCATGTAAGTACATGTAAGTACGTTTAAGTGTGTATATGTGCGTGTAAGTGCGTGTAAGTGTGTATAAGTACGTGTAAGTGTGTGTAAGTACGTGTAAGTGCATGTAAGTATGTGTAAATGCGTGGAAGTACGCGTACGTGCGTGTAAGTGCGTATACGTATGTGTAAGTATGTGTAAGGGTGTCTAAGTGAGTGTCATCGCTTTGCCATCACCAGCGCTCCACTTATCTTTTCTGCAATCCTTTGCCGCTTCCTCCGCCATACTGCGTCTCCCCGCTTTGCCAGCAGCTGACATCAGCGGCACCTCTTGGAGTGTTCCTCGCGCTGAAGAAACACCATGTCATCCCGAGGAATCCCTACACCCATTTCGCGCCCGTGGCCAGTGATTGGTAACTAGTTGTCCACAACAATTGCAAGCAGCTCTCAAGCTGCCACCTGCCTTCAACTTTTGGGAAGCTTCCTGCCATCCGCCGCCTACCACCTCTCATCACCTCTACCGCCACAAAGTGCCTCTGCATTGCTCACTTTGCTTCATCTCCTTCATGCTCCTTGACCTCCTCAGCTTCCCTGCATTCTTCATCTTGAGCCGCCTCCTCACACCGCCCTCTCGTGTCGTCAGCAACAAGAAGCGTGCCAGCCGCCATCAGGATATCAGACACCACCAGTCTCCCTGTTCCCATTGCAAGCCAACTGGGGAACAAGCCGTCACTCTCCTGACATCTGCAGACCAGCATCACTGCCTATGTTACGACCTTCTCCGTTGCAACCGGCTTCTTCTTGCTGCCAGGATATCGGACACCACCAGACCTCCCCGTCGGTCTAGGGCCAACTGGGGAAAAGTCTGCCACTCTCCTGACAATAAAAGGAACCGGGTGCTTTACTCTACGGCCACTTTTGTCATTGCCCGCTCCTCCATCTGCCGCATCACCACTCCCAGCCGCTGTCATCATCTTCATCCCTAGGCGTGCCACCAGCATCATCATCAGCTCCTCCTCATACGCGTCCTGTCCCTACATCATCTTCCTCGCTGCCTCCTCCAGTTTTCTACCTCATATCAACTCCATCTGCCTTCTCCACGTCGCCCTCATCAACTTCATCCTTCTCATCATCTTGGCTGATTCAAAGCGCACGTGGTTTTGCCCCTGCACCCACTCAGTCTTTAGCTGCCTCCGCATTCCTCCGCATTTGCATCACGCTTCCGTTCAGTACAAAGATCTGCCCGGTGTTATTGCCTGTTGTGCAAGGACATGCACCCACGCTGAGTGCCCAATCACGGTGCAGGAATACTAGGCATGACCTTGCAGGTATAAAAAAGGGTAGAGAATTGGTGGCTTTGTGTGGCTATTATGCGCAATGCATTGACACAGTTGGCATGTGCCACTGAACATGACCACAACATTAACCAAACAACATTAACTTATATTAATCATAAAAGGAGTTGGCCACGGTCACAGTGTCCAATCACAGGGCAGGTGTACTAGGCATGATCTTGC
>SZWC01000002.1:1271536-1358412 GCA_023375785.1 Penium margaritaceum | reverse complement strand
AACTGCTTCTGCTTCAGCTGCTGCTGCAAGCCCTGCTGCTGCCCTCTTGCCCCCAGTCCGCCCATACTGCTTCCGCAATCGCACGTTGCAGCGAACCAAGAGCTCCAGCGTCTCCACCTTCAGCCTGATGCGCCTGGCAGTGTGAATCAGCTCGTGCGTTGAAAAAACACGCTCACACTCAGAGGATGCGCATGGCTGAGACAAGACTTTCAGGGCAAGATTGCGCAGCACAGGCAAGTGGCACATGTAGTTCACGTGCCACTCGACCGCTGTCATTGTACCACACTGCACCTTGGCAACAGCTGCAATGGCCTTAGCATTCCGTCGCGGGGTGACCATGGGATCCGTATCCACCATCGTCTGGGCTTTCTGGAATGCCCCAATCTCCTTCATCACCTGGTCCTGGTTATTTTCTGGAACCAGCGCCTCAACAACCATCTGCCAAGCTGCCAAAGTGGTGTTGTCCTGTGATAGGTCATTGCCGAAGTGCTCTGGGTGGAGACGGCGAGCAGCAGCATACAAAGGACAAGACATGTCCTTCGACCACCGTGCCTCAAGCCTGCCAAGCACAAAGTTGACATGATTTTCTGCCTGTGATCGAGGACAAGACCCGCGGTGCACGTAACGCATCGCGTGCAGTCCAAGGTAGGAGAAGATTGTGGTAGGAGGAGACTGAGAGAGCTAGGTTTGGTGAGTATAAACTAGTAGTGTAGGGGAGGAACTACAATGACCCAAGATGCTTACCCTTTGTCTGATCTTGTGCGATTTGAGTTAATGCAAGCCTTCTTCCCACTTATGAGCCCGAATTCCTGACTTGTTGAGAATCAGACTGCCTCCTTCTGTCTCATTCATCCGCGCAAGTGTTAGTTTGGTTCACACTCGCGCTTCCCCTTCTGAGATCCGTAGCTGTTCAAGGAGCCCTTAGGTTGCTCTCTGCGGAGGCATTTCGCGCAGGACAAATACTACTCCTCTGAGTGTGTGTGGTGCATACTGCTCGATCCGCTCCCAATCTTGGGTCCAACAAGGATTCCGCTGAGAACTGTTACCAGCATGGAATGCAAGTTGGGTGAAGGGTGCTGCCGGCGGCTCCGCGGCCTTGCGCACGGCCACGAAACAGGGTTCTGCGGGCGTAGGAGTCAGAGGCCACAAGGTGGCAGACTCTAGTGCCGGCAAGGCGCGAGCTGCGGAGTTCTACTCGCGAGCGGCAGCCTGAGGATGTGAAGCATCCGCGGAAGACCAGGAGAGGTAGCGGAGGAGCAGCAAGCGGATGCTGCCCGGAACCGCGGAACGGCACAGTTAGAGAGCAGACCAGACGCGGAATTGAGAGCGTGGAAGGAACATCGTGCGCGGCAAAATTGGGGGTATCAGTGTCATGGTGCGGTGAGCGTGGAGAGTTCTTTGCTCTTTGCTAGCAGAACTGCACGAGCCTTCACATTCAGTCATACATGTTGGAAGCCAGCTTCGTGCACCAGGATACGCGGAGGCAGCACCAGCAGCATTCACAACCAGCTTCAGTACGCCACTTCTACTTGGACAGCACCGAATAGTTACCGAGTGGCTGGAACAGCTACACTGGCAGCGTATCATGAACGCGCTGCAGGACCACGTGGAGGTGGAAGGCGTACACAGCCAAGATGTGCGCGGAACCCAACAGACCCAGGCCAACGACTCTATGGAGCACAGGTGGTTTTCCAATGTGCCACCGCCAACAGACGGACTCTCGAAGACCGTGAGATCACTGGCATATCAAGGGCCAGTTTACCAGCGGCGCGGCGGAATGCAGCCGTCATGGGCAACAGAGGATGATCACCTGCCATCCCCGCCCCTATAATGGATGGAAAC
The DNA here is from genome assembly GCA_023375785.1 of Penium margaritaceum. NCBI lineage: Eukaryota > Viridiplantae > Streptophyta > Zygnematophyceae > Desmidiales > Peniaceae > Penium > Penium margaritaceum. Next base: position 1,356,570 of record SZWC01000002.1, on the reverse strand, counting down.
CTCCCCACCTCCACTTGTCTCCAGGGAGCCAATCTTCGGGGCTGCTCACCGCTACCAAGTGCAGCTTGGATACATGCATGCGGAACGCTCACCTTCAGCAATTGGAGAAAGGGGGGTAAGGCAGTCTCTGCATGAAGTAACCATCGAACAACTCAGCAGGTCACCTGTTACGACAGAGACGAGGCAACAGCCCCACCCACCCACAGTAGGACAGGCAGCGGGGGATCAGGCAGCCGGGGCTGGAGTATCCAACGCGATGAAAGGAGTATCCCTCCACGTGAATCCTCGTTTGACTGCCGTGGACACCCTAGTAACACCAAGTGTGAGGGCAACGGTAAGCCACAACCCACAATTCACTGGATGGCAAGGAACACCGCAGGGGGAACAGAGAGGGGGCATGGTGCACCAACCCCTCTTGGCTACGCAGCCATCCCACACAACCCAGCAGCCACTCACACGGCCCTAGCCACAGCCTAACCTAGCATTGCATGGGACTCTACCATACGCTAGGCCCGCAACAACCACAGCCCCACCAGGTTGGATGATGATGGGCACCTGGGCCACGCCCTCCGCGGCGGGAGTGCCGCCGCAGGCCCCTATGCAGCAGACGCCGCCATAGCAGCCGCCAGTCCCCATGACGGCACAATTGACGCCTGTGACGGTTGGACACCCAATCTATCACCAGCACCCGATGGTTACCGCGCGAGCGGGAGTCGCAATCCACCCACCACCACCCACCCGCTAGGTGCAGATCATTGTGGCCCACTCCGCCTATCCCGCGCTCCTGCCGAATCCAAGGACTACTGCAACACTAGTAGTATCTACTACTGCCCCGCTCTACCACCCTACAGTATCACATCCTCTACCTCAGGGCTACTGGCTGCCCGGACCTACGATCCCTGCCGCCCCGAGCACACACACATTGCCCCTTGGGACTACCTTCCACTCCGCACCCTACGCGACGCAGGCGACCCCTGCGACTCACTACTATGCTCTTCTGGTGACAGCCCCAATGAGCAACCCCACACCAGCACCCCAGGGGCAACCACAAACTAGCGAAGTGGGTTATTCGGCAGCCACACCCTCGTACCCACTTCCTGCGGTGACATCAATGGCTAACCGGAACACTGTGCCCCAGCTGTAGTATGTACGCGCGCAGCCAGCTAACATTCCGCGGCTAGACATCTTCAAGGGCACCCCTGAAGAGGATTCGTGGACATGGTTGAAGCAGATCATTATACATACAAGCATAGGGCCAGTCCCACTAGATCTTTGTCTGGCCACCGCGGAGCTCCATCTACAAGGTGGCGCGGAGGACTAGTACAGTGCACGTGCACCATTCAACTCCTTTGAGGATTTTGGCAACGCGCTGATCGAGCGCTTCAAATAGCTGACCAAGGAAGAAGCACTCTACAAGATTGAAAAGAGTGTCATGTGGAAGGACATCGACATCCGCAGGTTTTGGATTAGTTCCTCTCTTGGACATCAATCGCAAAGAACCCTCGAGGGGAAGGACTGCCGCTGTGGGTCATCCTACAAAATCTTATCCGCGCACTCCCAAATGAGATCAGCAGTCTAATGATCCCTGAGCGCTACCAGTCACTACAGGATGCGGTGCAAGATGCCACGGCCATTTCCACACGGCAGTGGTCTACGCGACACCTTCAAGGTGGAGATTCCCATACTCCAGCACCAGCGGCACAGGCCTCCCAGCCTAAGCCGAAGGCGTGTTACACCTGCCACAGCCTAGAGCACATCGCTCGAGAATGTCCGTGCAAAAGACAGGGTGTTCCGCGAACCGATCCTATGCAGCAGGACCCTATGATGCAGCTATGATAGCGGTATTATAATCAACCATGGCAGGACTAGCAGCATCAGCAGCAGATGCAAGCTGGGCGGCCGGTTCCGGACAATCAAACCCAGACTGCCCCGGGAGGGCAGGGTATCCTGTCCAACCCCCAGGCATCCGCGAACTCTATGAGCCGAGCCCGCAACGTCAAGCTGGGGCTGCCGATGGCGGAGGACGAGACCACGAAATTGCCTCCCACGGCAGTGGAGACCACTCTTATCGCACGAGCCCACGAATTAGGCTTGCGCGTATGGAATTTGCAAATGGCAGCCAGAGTACAGGAAGATCTGCACCGCAAGGCAGAGGCCGCGGAGGAACGTTTCCAGGAGGCAGTTGCTAACTACGTGTAAGTGTGTGTAAGTGTGTGTAAGTGCGTGTAAGTGCATGTAAGTGCATGTAAGTGCGTGTAAGTGTGTGTAAGTATGTGTAAGTACGTTTAGGTGTGTGTAAGTCCGTGTCAGTGCGTGTAAGTGCATATAAGTGCGTGTAAGTGTGTGTATGTGTGTATAAGTGTCTGTAAGTGTGTGTAAGTACGTGTAAGTGCGTGTAAGTACCTGTTTGTACCTGTAAGTATGTGTAAGTGTTTGTAAGTATACATAAGTGTGTGTAAATGCGTGTAAGTGCGTGTAAGTGCGTCTAAGCATGTGTAAGTGTGTATAACTGCGTGTAAGTGCGTGTAAGTGTGTGTTAGTACGTGTAACAGTGTTGCCTTTGATGCTCGTTGTAGGGCCCCTGCAACGACATCGGCACATCGAGGCACATCGATGTAGCATCCATGCGGTGTAGGGTCGTAGGGGCGACCGGGACCTACCAGCGCCCAATTTTTCAACACCGCCGAGACAACCAAGCACAAATCCCAGTCACCGTGAGTAGCCCCGTTCGGCTTCTAACACCTCGGAAGCACTTCACATGCACGCATCATGCCATACTTAGAAGTGCTGGCAATGAAAGTGACACGTGGCATGACTTAGCTTATATTTGACCAATGGGGAGGTTAGATAGCAATGACTCATATGACTGCTTGGAATGAAAGGTGCCTACTTAGCTTCATCCTGAGCGGACATTCCGAGGGCCAGTCACATGCGGTGCATTGGAATCTTCTAAAATCTCTTATCGATAAGCATATAGTACAGCTTGGTAAAGTTTTATGGGAAACTTTAACGTAAAAAATGTTTTTCCATACCTGTAGTTTGAACGTCAAATACATGACAACAACATTTTCATCCTTTTAGTTGCAACCGTATGAGGTTTTACTAAATCTCTCTCAATTCAAATTTTGTTTCTTAGTAAGTCCGAACATGCAAACCGATTGTTTGCATGTTTGGACTTGTGCATCAATTTGCCGACAGATCATGTACCGTCGATCGGTGAATCGTGCGCCATCGATCTGCCGATGGATCATTTAGCGTCGATCGTGAGAGCGCTCGTACACCGTCCATTTAGCAACTCATCAGACGTGCGTTTGCGGTGGCGGAGTCAGCGTCTGGAAAGACGCGGACGCCGACACTCGATACTATGCCACTCTATACTCCAAGTAACACACCAACGATGTGTTCGATGATGGCGTGAGGACTTCACCGCCGGGAGTAGCCCGGCGGTCGTCTCACCATGGCTTCGCAGCCAAGCTCTCAGCCAAGCACCAACAGAGGCTCCACTGGTGCCTCAAGCCCCTCGGTTACCCCAGCGTCTGCTGTGCCTGGCCAGTTTGACGCCAGCAAGTGGAACCCACCAAGGAAGCGCAGGCTCACTGGTGATTTCCTCACCAAGGAGCTTTCGAAACACTGCCAAGCATGGGCGACACTGGCAAAGAAGGCTCGCTTCATCTGCGTAACATGTGCCAAGAAAGTGAGCAAAACGTGTGACCGCATCCGCGCGCACTTTGCATGTAACAATGCAAATGTGGGCAAGTGTCCACATCCTCCACCAACATGTCGTGACGCTCTCGGCCTTGAGCGCATGCCTCCTCCTCCAGCGGGATGGCAGCCGCATAACGTGAAGCTCTACAAGGGAGAAGGTGCCGAATGGGGAACCAAGGACAAGCCAGTTGCGTGGATTAAGTTGGTGGAGGCATAGGAGAAGGAGGTGACAGCAGCAGTTGGGGGGATGGTGTTGCACTTAGACTCCAGCGATGAGGAGGCACAGCAGCAGCAGAAGGCAGCGGGTCCCAGCAGGCCGGCAGCTTCAACGACACTTGAGGGTGAGATACTGCTCTTTGACATCAACAAAGCTGCTTCATTTTGCCAGACCACCATGGTTGAGCACACTGACAAGCAGAAGAACGACCGCTGCCAGCTGGACATCGTCAAACTAATGTGCATCACCGCATCCCCTATCTCTTTCTGTAGAGAACCAGTTCTCATGGAAGTCATCAGGTCGGCCAGGAAAACAACTCCAGGTTTCAGGCTTCCAAGCAGGGACATAGTGAATGGTGAGCTGTTGCCCAGGCTAGACACTGAGCTGGCCGAGCTGGACGCTCCCTCGATGCAGGGTTGGTCGACATACGGCACCATCCTTGCTGTTGACGAGTGGTCTGACAGGCACGTTAGGCCTGTGTACAATGCCATGGCAGTGAATGCCATGGGGGCTATTCACCTGTTTTCTCGTGATGCAAGCGGCTTTACCAGAGATGCAGACCACATAGCAAGCATGATTGTTGCAGCAATTGAGACGGTGGGCGAGCACAAAGTCATTTCAGTCATCTGTGACAATGCTTCTATGAACAAAAAGGCCTTTTCAGACCTGAGAGTGCGGTACCCGAAGCTATTCTTCCAAGGTTGTTGTGCCCACAACATTGATCTCATTATGAAGGATGTTGGCAAGTCTGCGTGGGGTGCGGGGATCATTGGGAAGTGTGAGAAGGTCCTTGTATTTTTCAGGAACAACGCCATGCCCAGGACATGGCTGAAGGAAAAAACGGGAGGCAAGGTGCTGAAGACCAGGTGTGACACCCGCTTCGCCTCCGTCTTTGACATGGTGGAGAGGCTCTTGGAGCTGAGAGCAGAGGTGGAGGAGTTTGTGCAGCTGCCTCTGTGGAAGCTGATTGGTTCAACCAGGGATGCAGAATTCAGAAGCAGGAAGAAGGAGGTGAGGGCGCTCATTCGTTGCAAGGTTTTTTGGTTGCAGGTGCGTCAGTTGAAGGATGTGCTGTTGCCACTGGTGAAGGTGCTGCGGGTGGCTGACGCCCCTGGTGGGGGGGCATGGCAGATTTACGAGGGACTGCTGGATTGTGTTGAGCAGCTCAGGGCCCTGACTGAGAAGAAAGGGAGGAAGCCGAGTAAGGTGGCAGAATGCCATGTGAACTACGTCTTGGGGAGGCTAGACCAACGGTGGTCAAGGGACATGTCTTGTCCCCTCTATGCAACTGCCCGCCGTCTGCATCCTGAACACTTCGGGAATGATCTGTCAACTGACTCCACCACCTTGGAGGCCGCGCAAGCTGTCATAGAGGCCCTGGTTCCAAAAGAGCAGCAGGATGGCATAATGAAAGAGATGGGAGCCTTCCAGCTGGGACAGACTAGCGTAGTCCAGGATCCAATGGTGTCTGCACGCATGAATGCCAAGGCTGTCGCAGCAGTTGCAAAGGTGCAATGTGGTACCATGACTGCTGTCGAGTGGCATGTAAACTACATGTGTGCATTGCCTGTGCTCAAGGATCTGGCTCTAAAGATCCTGTCTCAACCTTGCTCATCATCAGAGTGTGAACACATTTTCTCAGCGCATGAGCTCATTCATACCGCCAGGATGAACCGGCTCAAGGTGGCAACCTTAGAGCTCCTCGTGCGGTGTCACTTGCGTTTACGCAAACACTATGACAAGAATGGATGCAGAGCAGCGAGGGACCTGGCGAGGGCTGCAGCAGCTGAAGCAGAAGCAGAGGTAGAAGCAGATGCCAGCGAGGATGACGGAGAGGTGGTGGAGGAGGAAGGTGTGTTGAGTGAGCCCGAGGAGGATTGGGAGACTGACGATGAGGGTGAGGAGGAGGAGGAGCTTGTGGAGGAGGTGGGAGCGGATGATGTGGTGGATGTCATGGCCTCCGTGCGTGTCATGAATGATACCCCTGGTCTGCCTCATGCACGGCCAGTGCGTGTTCGTGTACAGGAGAAGTCAGCAAGNTCACGTGCGTTTGCGCAAACACTATGGCAGGAATGGACGCAGAGCAGCGAGGGACCTGGCGAGGGCTGCAGCAGCTGAAGCAGAAGCAGAGGTAGAAGCAGATGCCAGCGAGGATGACGGAGAGGTGGTGGAGGAGGAAGGTGTGTTGAGTGAGCCCGAGGAGGATTGGGAGACTGACGATGAGGGTGAGGAGGAGGAGGAGCTTGTGGAGGAGGTGGGAGCGGATGATGTGGTGGATGTCATGGCCTCCGTGCGTGTCATGAATGATACCCCTGGTCTGCCTCATGCATGGCCAGTGCGTGTTCGTGTACAGGAGAAGTCAGCAGGTACCAGGGCAGTGGCAGGTGGGGGAGGAGCAAGCAGCAGGAGGGCACCGGCAAGTGGGGGGGGAGCAAGCAGGAGCAGGGCAGCGGCAGATGGAGGAGGAGCAAGCACCAGCAATGCACCTACTGATGGAGTAGAAGGTGGGATGGATGCAGGGGAGGAAGGAGTGGAAGGTGAGCAAGGTGGAGGAGGAGGAGCAGGAGAACAGGGTGCTGGAGAGGGAGGAGCAGGAGAACAGGGTGCTGGAGAGGGAGGAGTAGGAGAACAGGGTGCTGGAGAGGGTGGATCAGGAGAACATGGTGCTAGAGAGGATGGAGTAGGAGAGCAGGGTGTTGGGGAGGGAGGAGCAGGGGGTGATCCAGCTTCAACTGCTGCCTCCCGCATTGGCGGTGCAAAGAGCTGCAAACGTGCTGCTCTAGCTGCCCTAGCAGCATCTAGGGTTTCCAAGCGTCGGGCAGGTGGCACTTTAGCAGCAGCTATAGCAGCTAAGAATTTGGCGGCAAAGCGCAGAGCTGCTGCTGCTACAAAGAAGTACAAGTAGATTCTGTTGTTCTTTACTTGTGATCAATGCAATCTGTGCTTTTTCAAAATGTATGAGGCTCTTTGCAATGTGTGTTTCCTTGGTTTGAGTATTCCTTGAAATACATGACCATAATGAAAGTGTCATAGTGACAAAGTAACACAGTAACATGGTGACATGGTGACATGGTGACATGGGTACATTGTATGGTTATATGTTATTTCACAATGGTGCAAAATTGAATGGTTTTTAATATTTAACCTTTTGAGCACTTTGAATACACATGCTGGAAATGTAGTTCAAATCTCTAATTTGCAAATACGCACACACATGCGGCCAGGATGTGACCAGAATCCCCAATCCAGGCCTCACCCACATCGATGTGGTCCATTGTGGCTACATCGATGTTCCGAGGTGGACATCGATGTACCGAGGTTCGAGGATCAAGGTCAACACTGACGTATAAGTGCGTGTAAGTGCGTGTAAGTGTATGTTAGTGAGTGTAAGTTCGTGTAAGTGCGTGTAGGTATGTGTAAGTGCATGTAAGTACGTCTAAGTGCATGTAAGTACGTATAAGTGCATGTTAGTGTGTATAAGTGCGTGTAAGTGCATGTATGTGTGTGTAAGTGTGTGTAACTGCGCGTAAGTGCGTGTAAGTGTGGGTAAGTGCGTGTAAGTGCGTGTAAGTACGTGTAAGTGCGTATGAGTGCGTGCAATTGCGTGTAAGTGCGTGTAAGGACATGTAAGTGTGTGTCAGTGCATGAACGTGCGTGCAAGTGCATGTAAGTGTGGGTAAGTGTGTGTAAGTGCCTGTAAGTGCGTGTAAGTGCATGTAACTGTGTGTAAGTATGTGTAAGTGCGTGTAAGTGCGTGTACGTGCGTGTAAGTGCATGTAAGTGCTTATAAGTGGGTGTAAGTGCGTGTAAGTACGTGTAAGTGTGTGTAAGTTTGTGTAAGTACGTGTAAGTGTGTATAAGTACGTGTAAGTGCGTGTACATACGTGTAAGTGCATGTAAGTGCGTGTAAGTGCATGTAAGTGTGTGTAATTATGTATAAGTCTTTGTAAGTACATGTAAGTACGTGTAAGTACGTGTTAGTGCGTGTAAGTTTGAGTAAGTGCGTGTAAATGCGTATAAGTACAATTAACTGCATGGAAGTGCGTGTAAGTGCATGTAAGTGCCTATAAGTACATGTAAGTGTGTATAACTGTGTACAAGTATGTGTAAGTGTATGTAAGGGCGTGTAAGTGAGTGTAAGTGCGTACAAGTATGTGCAAGTGCGTGTAAGTTTGTGTAAGTGTGTGTAAGTGTGCGTAAGTGCATGTAAGTGTGTGTAAGTGCATGTAAGTTCTTGTAAGTCCTTGTAAGTGTGTGTATGTGTGTGTAAGTGCGTGTACGTGTGTGTAAGTGTGAGTAAGTGCATGTAAGTGCATGTTAATATGTATTTGTGTGTATAAGTGCGTGTAAGTGTGTGTAAGTGTGTGTAGGTGTATGTAAGTATGTGTAAGTGTGTGTAACTACATGTAAGTGCGTGTAAGTGCGTGTAAGTGCGTGTAAGTGTGTGAAAGTGCATGTAAGTGTGTGTAAGTGTGTGTAAGTGCGTGTAAGTGTGTGTAAGTACGTGTAAGTGCGTATAAGTGCGTGTAAGTACATGTAACTGCGTATACGTGTGTATAAGTGTGTGTAAGTACGTGTAAGTGAATGTAAGTATGTGTAAGTGCGTGTAAGTATGTGTGAGTACATGTAAGTATGTGTAAGTGCGTGTCAGTACGTGTAAGTGTATATAAGTGCGTCTTAGTGCGTATAAGTGCATGTAAGTCAGTGTAAGTGCATGTAAGTGTGTGTAATTGCGTGTAAGTACGTGAAAGTGGGTGTAAGTGCGTGTAAGTGCATGTAAGTATGTGGAAGTATGTGTAAGTACGTGTAAGTACATGTAAGTGTGTGTAAGTGCGTGTAAGTGCGTGTAAGTATGTGTAAATACGCGTAAGTGCCTATAAGTGCGTGCAAGTGCGTATAAGTACGTGTAAGTGTGTGTAAGTGCATGTAAGTACGTGTAAGTGCACGTAACTACGTGTAAGTACGTGTAACTGCATGTCAGTGTGTGTAAGTGCGTGTTACTGCATGTCAATGCGTGTAACTGCGTGTAAGTGTGTGTAAGTAAGTATAAGTGTGTGTAAGTGCATGTAAGTGTGTATAAGTATGTGTAAGTACGAGTAAGTGTGTAGCAGTGCATGTAAGTGTTTGTAAGTGTGAATAAGTATGTGTTAGTGTGTGTAAGTATGTGTAAGTTTCTTTAGGTACGTGTAAGTGTGTGTAAGTACGTGTAAGTATAATTAACTATGTGTAAGTGCGTATAAGTGCGTGTAAGTATGTGCAAGTGCGTGTAAGTGCCAGTAAGTGCATGTAAGTACGTGTAAGTGTGTGTACGTATGTGTAAGTGTGTGTAAGTGCGTGTAAGTACGTGTAAGTAAGTATAAGTGCATGTCAGTACGTGTAAGTGCGTGTAAGTGCGTGTTAGTATTACTATAAGTGCATCTAAGTGCATGTAAGTGGAATTAAGTACGTGTAAGTGCGTGTAAGTGCATGCAAGTACGTGTAAGTGCGTCTAAGTGCATGTAAGTGCGTATAAGTGCATGTAAGTGTGTGTAAGCATGTGTAAGTATATGTAGGTACGTGTATGTCTGTATAAGTACGCGTAAGTACATGTAAGTGCGTGTAAGTGCATGTAAGTGTGTGTAAGTGTGTGTGAGTGCATGTATGTGTATGTAAGTGCATGTAAGCATGTGTAAGTGCGTGTAACTGCGTGTAAGCGAGTGTAAGTGTGTGTATGTGCGTGTAAGTGCGTGTAAGTGCGTGTAAGTGTATGTAAGTATGTGTAAGTACGTATAAGTGCGTGTAAGTACGTGTATGTGCATGTAAGTACGTGAAAGTTCATGTAAGTACGTATAACCAAGTGTAAGTGCATGTAACTGCGTGTAAGTGTGTATAAGTGCATGTAAGTACGTGTAAGCACGTGTAAGTGTGTGTCAGTGCGGGTACGTGCACGTAAGTGCGTGTAAGTGCATGTTAGTACGTATTAGTATGTGTAATTGCGTGTAAGTGCGTGTAAGGATATGTAAGTGTGTGTAAGTGCGTGTAAGTGCATGTAAGTGTGTATACGAGCGTGTAAGTGTGTGTAGGTGCCTATAAGTATGTGTAAGTTCTTTTCACTTCGTGTAAGTACGTATAAGTGCGTGTAACTGCGTGTACATGTGAGTAAGTGTGTGTGGGTGTGTATAAGTACGTGTAAGTGTATATAAGTTTGTGTATGTGCGTGTGAGTGCTTGTAAGTGCTTGTAATATGTGTAAGTGCGTGTAAGTGGGTGTAAGTGCAAGTAAGTGCTTGTAAGTGCGTGTAAGTATGTGTAAGTGTGTGTAAGTGTGTGTAAGTTTATGTAAGTACGTGTAAGTGTGTCTACGTGCGTCTAAGTGCGTATAAGTGCATGTAAGTGTGTGTAAGTGTGTTTAAGTACGTGTAAGTGTGTGCAAGTGTGAGCAAGTATGTGTTAGTGTGTGTCAGTACGTATTTGTATATATAAATGTGTGTAGGTGTGTGTAAGTGTGTGTATGTATGTGTAAGTATGTGTAAGTGTGTGTAACTGCGTGTAAGTACATGTAAGTACGTGTAAGTGCGTGTAAGTGTGTGTAAGTGTGTGTAAGTGCGTCTGAGTGTGTCTAAGTGTGTATAAGTGCGTGTAAGTACATATAAGTGCATGTAAGTACATGTAACTGCGTGTAAGTGTGTATAAGTGTGTGTAAGTACGTGTAGGTGTGTGTAAGTACGTGTAAGTGTCAGGCGGAGATCCACCGTATCTCCACTATGAAGAAGACGGATCCAGAGAAGGAAATCGCCGCGACCCACAAGTCAGTGAAAAGTGGCGGCCGCAACCAGAGATCCGCGGAGGAGGATGAAGGGGAGGCCGCGGAGCATGGGAGAACGCGCAAGGCATGCTGGCTCCCACAACAAGATTATGGTAGAGCGTGGGGTGGCGGGGAATCCAGCAGCGGTGAAGGAAAAGAGGCGGGGAAAGTTGCCGCAAGGAAGCAAAAAATCGACGATGACCTTTCCATGGCTATTGGAAGCGATGGCCGCGGAGGAGCCAATAAGGGGCGGGATAGCAGGGTGAGAATCCGTGGTGGAAAGAGAACATGTGCTGAGCCGCGGAGAAGCGGGAATGAAGCAGGAGCGTCGGATGTGCAACATACCCGCCGGCAGAACCAGACGTCAGGAAGAGGGCGGCAGGAGTTCGACCAATGGAAAACTAGGGTTTGCAGTGGTAATCAAGGAAGAGGAACTGGGAGAACGCAGTGCGTGAAGACAAATACTCAAGGAAGAAGACAAGACCACGCGCACCCAAGCCGCGGAGTAGATGAAGAAGTAGTAGTAGGGCAGAGAGATGTAGGAGTACTCTGGTGTGTGTGATCAATGACAAGACCCACGTTGCGCGTGACGCACCGCGCGGAGTCCGAGGTAGGGGAGAGATTGTGGTAGAAAGAGACGGAGAGAGCTAGGTTTGGTGAATATAAAGAAGTGGTGTAGCGGAAGAACTAGTGTGACAAAGTAATCTGTCCTCAATGTAATCTTGTGCCATCTGACTTAATACAAGCCCGATTCCCATCTTTTTTAGGATCAGATTGCCATCTCATGTCTTATCAATCCCCGCAAGTGTCTGTCAGGTTCACACCCCCGCTTTCCTTCTGAGATCCGCACCTGCTAAAGGAACGTGAAGAATGCTCTCCACATAGGTACTCCGCGGAGGACGAATTCTTCCCATCTGAGTGTGTGCGCGTTTTACTGCTCGATCCGCTTCCAATCTTGGGTCCAACAAGGATTCCGCTAAGTATCATCACCACCACGGAACGCAAGAAGGGTGAAGGGTGCGGCCGGCGATTCCGCGGCCTTGCCCACGGCCACGGAAGGGGTTGCGCGGGCGGAGGAGTCATAGGCCACGAGGTGGTAGACTCTCGTGCCGGCAAAGAGCAAGCCGTGGAGCACTACCCACACAGGGGATCCCTAGGGTGTGAAGCATCCGGAAAAGACCAGGAGAGGCAGCGGAGGAGCACTAAACGAGTGTTACACGGAACCGCGGAACAACAGACTTGCGGAATAGACCAGGCGCAAAACCAGAGAGCGCAGGAGGAAAGCAATGCGCGACAAAATTGGGGGTATCAGTGTCATGGTGCTTTGAGCGTGGACAGTTCTTTGCTCTTTGCTAGCAGAACTGCACGTACCTTCAGATTGAGTCATACATGTCAGCAGCTAGCTTTGTGCATGTGGACACGCGGAGGCGGCACCAGCAGCATTCACAGCAAACCCATGTACGCCACTTCGTGCCGCGGCGTGCAGCCACACAAGCAAACAACAAAGACACCTCGCTCGCACCCTCTCGCACGCCCGTTAGTTTGTCACCGGGCGCGGACCCACTGGTACAGCACCGAAAGGTCACCGAGTGGCTAGAATAGCTACACTGGAACGTATCATGGACGTGCTGCAGGACTGTGTGGACGTGGAAAGCGTACATAGCCAAGATGTGCGCGGGACCCACCAGCTCCAAGCCAACGAATCTATGGAGCAAAGTTGGTTTTCCAATGTGCCACCGCCAGCAGACGGACTCTTCGAGACTAGAAGGTCCTAGGCATACCAAGGACTAGTCTACCAGCGGCGTGGCGGAAGACAGCCACCACGGATAGGAGAGGAGGACCACTTGCCCTCTGCGCCCCTCGCATGGTTGGACAACCTCCTATCCCCATGCATCTTCAGGGTGCCAACCATGGAGGCTGCTCAACGCCACCAGCCGCAGCCGGGATATATGCTCGGGGAACACTCACCCTCAGCAGAAGGAAAAATAGGGGTGAGACAGCCGTCGCAGGGAGTATCAACCGATCAGTTAGGCATGCCGCCTGCCATGCCAGAGACAGAGCAGCAGCCCTACTGATCCACATCAGAGGAAGCAGTAGTGGGTCAATTAACTGGCGCTGAGCTGCCCATCGCTACGGAATAAGTACCCCTCCAAGTGAATCCGCGGCTGACTACTGTGGACAACCCAATGATACCAAGTGTGAGGGCAACGGCAAGTCAGAATCCACCATTCGTGGGATGGCAAGGGATTCCATGGTGTGAACAGAGAGGGGGGATGGTGCACCAACCCCTTCTGGCTCCGCAGCCACTACATGCAACTCAGCAGCCACTCGCAGGACCACAGCCTCAGCCCAATCCAGGATTGCAGGGGACTCTGTCGCAAGAAGGACCTCTGACAACGCTGTCTACCACAGCTTCGCCGGGTTGGATGATGATGGGCACATGGGCCACGCCCTCTGCGGCGGGAGTAACACCACAGACCCCTATGCAACTAACACCGTCACAACAACCGCCAGTCCCCATGGCGGCGCAAATGATGCCCGTGACGATTGGATACCCGATCTATCATCAATAGCCGATGGGTAGAGCGCGAGCTGGGATTGCAATCCATACACCACCACCTACCAGCCAGGTACTGACAACTGTGCCCCACTCCGCCTATCGTGTGCTCCCGCCGAATCCAAGGACCACGACAACCCCTACGGTACCTACTACCACACCGCTCTACCACTCTGCACTGTCACACCCTCTACCTCAGGGCTATTGGTTGCCAAGACCTACGGCCCCTGCCGCACCAAGCGCACAGACACCACCCATTGGGACTACCTTCTACTCCGCACCCTACGTGACACAGGCGACCCCTGCGACTCACTACTATGCCCTTCCGGCGGCAGCCCCAATAAGCGGCCCCACACTAGGACCTCAGGGGCAGCCACAAAATAGCCACATGGGTTATTTGGCTGCCACAGCATCGCATCCACTCCCTGCGTTGATATCCATGGCTAACCGGAGCAATTTGCCCCAGCTGCAGTACGTACGTGCGCAACCAGCTAGCATTCCGCGCCTGGACATCTTCAAGGGGATCCCTGAAGAGGACCCGTGGACATGGTTGAAGCAGATCACTATACATGCAAGCATAGGGCGGATCCCACCAGATCTTTGTCTGGCCACCACAAAGCTCCATCTGTAGAGGAGGACTGGTACAATGCACAAGCGCCGTTCAACTCCTTCGAGGACTTTGGCAACGCGCTGATCGAGCATTTCAAGCCGCTGACCAAGGAAGAAGCACTTCGCAAACTTGAAAAGGAAGTCATGCAAAAGGAAACTAACATCCGTAGGTTTTTGGATCAGTTCCTCACTTGGGCATCAGTTGCAAAGAGCACTCAAGGGGAAGGACTGCCGCTGTGGGTCCTCTTGCAAAATCTCATCCGCGAACTCCCCGATGAGGTTAGTAGTGTGATGATCCTTGAGCGCTACCAGTCCCTACAGGATGCGGTGCAGGACGCCACGGCCATTTCTACACGGCAACGGTCTACGTGACAGCATCAAGCTGGAGATTTGCATACTCTAGCACCAGCAACACCGGCCTCTCAGCCCAAGCCGAAGGCGTATTACACATGCCAGAGCCTGTAGCACATCGCTCGAGACTGCCCGCGCAGGCGACAGGGTGCTCCGCGCACCGACCCCATGCGGCAGGACCCTGTGGTGAAGTAGTGGCAGCGGTTTTATAATCAACCATGGCAGGAACAGCAGCATCAGCAGCAGACGCAAGCTGGGCAGCAGTCACCAGATCATCAAACCCAGACTACCCCGGGCGGGCAAGGTATTCTATCCAACCCATAGGCATCCGCAAACTCTACAAGCGGAGCCCGCAACGTCAAGCTGGGGCTGCGGATGGCGGAGAATGAGACCACAGAATTGCATCCCAGTGCAACGGAGACCACTCTCATTGCACGAGCCCAAGAATTAGGCTTGGGCGGATGGGATCTACAGATAGCAGCCAGAGTATGGGAGGATCTATAGTGGAAGGCAGAGGGCACGGAGGAGCGATTCCAGGAGGCAGTTGTCAATCGCACCATCGTACCGGAAAAACGACAACACACAAAGCCACCACTCCGAATAGAGAAGCAATCTGCCCCATCTTTGCAGACACCCACCAGAGCTCCAGCGGTCGCAGAGGGAAGCACCGACCCCGTCCAACGCCTATTTACAACCCCCCTTGCGGAAGCCAACTTTGTTGAGTTCCTCCGCATTCATTCGGAGACTACACCGCTACTAAAGGAGGAGTTCGTCAGGGCCAATCAAGGTCTCCGAGCTCTGGACATCTCCCTCAGCTGTACCACACCTACATCCGGTACACAAAACACCCGTCTTGCGATGCCTGACACTTCATTAGCATTAAGCATCGCGGAAGGAGAGAGGGGATGGGCACCACAACCCTTGGAACCACCGGAAAGGGATGACAACCACTACGAGGTTGCGTGTTGTATGGTTTGGATATGTGGATGGAAGTTCCTGGCCATCATCGAGACAGTGGCCACTCATACCATTGTGGCGTTCCGCGTCCTTCTCGTGGTCGGATGGGCAGACCGCATCCTCTCCACGCGCCGCCTTTTCACCAACTCGGCGGTGGAATGGACTATGGAGATGGGGAAGTTCACGGCCTCCCCATGCGGGTGGGATCCCTCCATGAATTGTTGAACGTCCAAGTCACTCAAGCCAGAACATATGACGTGCTCCTCGGCATGGATTACTTGGTACCGCGACGGGCCAACCTTCTCTTCTCCCTTGGAATCATGTAACTGAGCTCTGCATCCGGGGACGCAGTGTTTTCCCCCATCACCATCGTCAACAGGGTAGCCGTGACTATAACCGGCAGCGAATCCTTCTCTCTCCTGGATGCTGCGACAAAGGGCTCTCAAGCCCATGAAAGCAGGTTGCCATATATCTCAGCCAATTTGTCTAACGCGGAACCCGTCACAACAGGTGAATGGCAGGAACTCGCGGAGGGGTCAACCGAGCCCAGAGTAGAGACCAACCTCCTGGGGATGTGGCACAAGGGACAACGAGTCCTGGGAGATGGACTCCCACTCGAGGAAGAAATGGAATTCTACCCACTCCACGAAACAGCACCATCACTACCACCGCGATGGGATCACATGCTCCACTCACAACTTTCGCCCACACAAAAGCAGGATTTATGCGACCTGCTTGACGCATTTGCAGACATCTTCGCCAGGTCCACGGTTGGTCTGGGAACCATGGAAGCCTTCCACGTCATCTCCACGGGGGACTTCGCGCCGACAAAACAGAAGGTGCGACGCATCCTCCCGGAACAAGAAAAGATTATCACAGAGGGGCTCGCGGAGCTCAACGCGCAAGGGGTGATCGTCCAAATCGTTAGCCCCTAGCGTGCCAACTTGGTCATCGTGGGGAAACCAGACTGGTCCAAGCGATTTTGCGTTGATTTTTGCGGCCTCAACCGTGTAACCGAGGAGGATGCATACCCCATGCCACTTATCATCGACATACAGGAGCACCAGCAGGGCTCGGATGGTTCGCGAAGCTCGACATAAGTGTGTGTAAGTGCGTATTAGTGTGTATAAGTGCGTGTAAGTGCATGTAAGTGCGTGTAAGTACGTGCAAGTGCGTGTAAGTGCGTATAAGTGCGTGCAAGTGCATGTAAATGTGTGTAAGTGCATGTTAGTGTGTTTAAGTACGTGTAAGTGGGGATAAGTGGATGTAAGTGTGTGTAAGTTTATGTAAGTGCGTGTAAGTATGTGTAAGTGTGTGTAAGTGCGTATTAGTGCGTGTCACTGTGTGTAAGTATGTATAAGTGTGTGTAAGTACATGTAAGTGTGTGTAAGTATGTGCAATTGCATGTAGGTGTGTGTAAGTGCGTGTAAGTGTGTGTAAGTATGTGTAACTATGTATATGTACGTGTAGCTGCGTGTAAGTGTGTGTAAGTGCGTGTAAGTGCGGGTAAGTGCGTGTTAGTGTATGTAAGTGTGTGTAAGTACGTGTAAGTGTGTGTAAGTGCATGTAAGTGTTTGTAAATGCGTGTTAGTTCGTGTAAGTACGTGTAAGTGCGTATAAGTGCGTGCAATGCCAGGGCAATGCCTGGAAATGCTTGGCAACGCCTAACAATGCATTAGCCGTTTAAGGCAATGCCTCGGAAATGCATGGCAATGCCTGGCAATGCCTGGCAAACCTTGGCAATGCTTGGGCAATGCCTGGCAATCCGTGAGTAATGCCAGGACAATGCCTAGAGAATACCAGGTACCCTAGGCATAGGTGTAGGTACCCTAAGCACAAGTGCAAGTACCCTAGGCGCACGCGCAGGTACCCCAAGCACAGGCGCAGGTACCGTGGGCAAAGTCGTTTGTACCCTAAGACAGGCATAAGGACCATAGGCACATGCGCAGGTACCCTCGGCACAAGCACAGGTACCCTATGGATAGGCACAGGTACCTTAGGCACAGGCGCAGGTACCCTAGGCACAGACGCATGTACCATAAGGACAGGGGCAGGTACCCTAAGAACGTGCGCAGGTTCCCTAGTAACTGGCGCAGATACCCTAGACACGGGCACAGATACCCTCGGCACAGGCGCAGGCACCCTAGGTACAAGGGCAGGTACCGTCGGCACATGCGCATGTACCCTAGGAACATGCGCAAGTACCCTATGCACAGGCATAGGTACCCTATGCAGAGGCGCTGGTACCCTAAGCATAGGCGCACGCACCCTAGGCACAGGCGCAGATACTCGAGGCACAGGTGTAGGAACCCTTGGCACAGGTGCAGGTACCATAGGGACAGGTGTAGGTACCCTAAGCACAGGCTCAGGTACCCCAGGCATAGGCGCATGTGACCTGGGCACATGCGCAGGTACCATAGGCACATGCGCAGGTACCATAGGCACAAACGCAGGTACCCTAGTCACAGACGCAAGTACCACATGCATAGGCGCAGGTACCCTACGGACAAACGCAGGTACACTAGGCACAAGCAAAAATACCCTGGGCACAGGCGCACGTACCCTAGGTACATGCGGAGGTACCCTAAGCACATGCGCAGCTACCCTATGCACAAGCGTGGGAAACCGAAGCACAAACGCAGGTATCCTAGGCACACGCGCAAGGACTCTAGGCACAGGCGCAGGTACCCTAGGGACAGGCGCAGTTACCCAAGGCACAGGTGCTAGTACCTTAGGTACAGGCACAAGTACCGTAGGTACAAGCACATGTACCCTAGGCACCGGCGCAGGTACCATAGGCATAGGCGCAGGTATTCTAGGCACAGGCGCAGGTAGCGTAGGCACGGGCGCAGGTACCCTACGCACAGGCGCAAGTACCCTAGGCACAGGTGTAGGTACCCTATGTACATGCGCAGGCACCCTAGGCAAAGGCGCAGGTACCCTAAGCACAGGCGGAGGTACTCTATGAATAGGCGCAAGTACCGTAGGTAGAGGCATAGGTAACCTAGGCACAGGCACTGGTACCCTAGGCACAGGCACATGAATCCTTGGCACATGTGCAGGTACCATAGGCACAGGCGCAGGTACCCTAGGCACAGGCGCTGGTACTCCAACCACAGGCACAGGTGACCTAGGCACAAGTGCAGGAACCCTAGGCACAAGCGCGGGTAGCCTAAGCACAGGCGGATGTACCTTATGCACAGGCGCAAGAAACCTAAGTACAGGCACAGGTATCCTAGGCACAAGAGGAGGGACTGTAGGCATATGTACACGTACCCTAGGGATAGACGCAGGTACCCTAGGCACAGGCGCAAGTACCCTAGGCACAGGCACAGGTACCCTAGGCACATGCGCAGGTACCCCAGGCACAGGCGTAGGTACCCAAAGCACAGGCACAGGTACCATATGCACATGCGCAGGAAACCTAAGCACAGACGCAAATATCCTAGGCACAGGCGCAGGGATTTTAGGCACATGCGCAGGTACAATAGGACACCCGCAGGTACCCTAGGCACAAGCGCAGGTACCCTAGACATAGGCGCAGGTACCCTAGGCACATGCGCAGGTACCCTAGGGAGAGGCACACGTACCCTAAGCATAGGCGCACATACCGTAGGCACAGGCGTAGGTACCATAGGCACAGGCGCATATTCCATAGGCACACACGCAGGTACCCTAGGCATAGGTGCAGGACACCTAAGCGCAGTTGAAGGTACCCTAGTCACAGGCCCAAGAACCCTAGGCATAGGCGCAGGTACCGTAGGGACAGGCGCAGGTACCCTAGGCACATGCGCATGTACCATAGGCACAGGCGCGGGTACCATAGGCACAAGCACATGTAACCTTACACGGGCGCATGTACCCTACGCACAGGTGCAGGTACCATAGGCACTGGCGCAGGTATCCTAGGGATAGGCGCAGATACCCTAAACACAGGCGCAGGTACTATAAGCATAAGCACAGGTACCCTAGGTACATGCGCAGGTACCCTAGGCACAGGCGCAGGTACCTTAGGCACATGCGTAGGTACCTTGAGCACAGGCGCAGGTACCCAAGGCACAGGTGCAGATACCCTAGGGACAAGTGCAGGTACCCTATGCACAGGCGCAAGTACACTAGGCACAGGCTCAAGTACCCTAGGCACAGGCGCAAGTACCCTAAGCATAGGCGCAGGTGACCTAGGCACAGGCGGTGGTACCCTTAGTACAGGCGCAAATACCTTAGGCACCAACACACGTACCAGGGGTACTTGGGCCTGTGCCTAGGATACCTGCGCCTGTGCCTAGGGTACCTGCGCCTGTGCCTAGGGTACTTGCGCCTGTGCCTAGGAAACCTGCGCCTGTCCCTAGGGTACCTGCGCCTAAGCCTAGGGTCCTTGCGCTTGTGCCTAGGGTAGCTGCGCCTGTGCTTAGTGTACATGCGCCTGTGCCTAGGGTACCTGCACCTGTGCCTAGGGTACATGCGCCTATGCATAGGGTACTTGCGCCTGTTCTTAGGGTACATGCGCTTGTGCCTGGGGTACCTGCGCCTGTGCCTAGTGTACCTGTGCTTGTGCTTAGGGTACTTGCGCATGTGCCTAGGGAACATGCGCCTGTGCCAACGGTACCCGTCTGTGCATAGGTTACCTGCACCTATGCGTGGGGTACCAGCGCCTGTGCCTAGGGTACCTGCGCATGTGCCTAGGTTACGTGCACTTGTGCCAAGGGTACCTGCGCTTGTCCATGGGGTACTTGTGCCTGTGCCCAGGGTACTTGCGCCTGTGCTTAGGGTACCTGCGCCTGTGACTAGGTACATGCGCCTGTGCCCAGGGTACCTGCGCCTGTTCCCATGGTACCTGCACATGTGCCTAGGGTACCTGCGCCTGTGCCTAGGGTGCTTGCACCTATGCATAGGGTACCTGCGCCTGTGCCTAGGGTACCTGCGCCTGTGCCTAAGGTACCTGTGCCTATGCCTATGGTACATGCGCCTGTGCCTATGGTACTTGTGCCTGTGCCTAATGTACCTGGGCTTTTGCTTACGGTACTTGCGCGATTACTTCGAGTACCTGCGCCTGTGCCTAGGATACCTGCCCCTGTGCCTAGGGTACTTGTGCCTGTGCCTAGGTTCCTTACGCCTGAGCCTAGGGTACTTGCGCTTGTGCCTAGGGTACCTGTGCCTGTGCATAGGGTACCTGCGCGTGTGCCTAGGGTACTTGTGCCCGTGCCTAGGGTACCTGTGCTTGTGCCTTGGATACCTGCGCCTGTGCCTATGGTCTGTGCGTGTGTGCTTGAGGTACCTGCGCCTCTCCATATGGTACGAGCGCCTGTGCATAGGGTACGTGCGCTTGTGCTTAGGGTACCTGTGCCTATGCCTGGGATACCTGTGTCTGTGCATAGAATACGTGCGATTGTGCCTATGGTACCTGCGCATGTGCCTATGGTACCTGCGCCTGGGCCTAGGGTACATGCACCTGTGCATAGGGTACCTGCGCCTGTGCCTAGGATACCTGCGCCTGTCCCTAGTATACCTGCGCCTGTGCATATGGTACCTGCACCTCTGCCTAGGGTACCTGCGCCTGTGCTTAGGGTATCTGCACCTGTCCCTAGGGTACCTGCGCGTGTGCCTAGGGTACCTGCGCCTGTGCCTAGAGTACCTACGCATGTGCCCAGGCTACCTGCGCCTGTGCCTAGGGTACCTGCGCGTGTGCCTAGGGTACCTGCGCCTGTGCCTAGGTTACCCGCGCCTGTGCGTAGGGTACCTGTGCTTGTCCTTAGAGTACCCCCGTCTGTGCCTAGGGTACCTGCGCATGTGCCCAGTTTACCCATGCCTGTGCCTATGGTACGTGCGCCAGTGTCTGGGGTACCTGTGCCTATGTCTAGGGTACCCGGGCTAGTGCTTAGGGTGCGTGCGCTTGTGCCTAGGGTACCTGCGCGTGTACCTAGGGTACCTGCGCTTTTGCCTAGGGTACCTTGCCTGTGGCTAGGGTACGTGCGCCTATGCCCAGGTTACCTATGCGTGTGCCTAGGATACCTGCGCCTGTGCCTGTGATACCTGTGCCTCTGCCTAGGGTACCTGCGCGTGTGCCCAGGCTACTTGAGCTTGTTCCTAGGGTACCTGCACCTGTCCCTAGGGTACCTGTGCCTGTGCCTAGGATACCTGCACCTGTGCCAAGGGTTGTTGTTCCTGTCCATAGGGTACCTGCGCCTGTGCTTAGGATACCAGAACCTGTTCATAAGGTACGTAGGCCTTTGCTCACGGTACTTGCGCCTGTTCCTAGGGTACCTGCGCGTATGCCTAGTGTACCTGCGCGTGTGCCTAAGGTAACTGCGCGTGTGCGTAAGATACCTGCGCCCATGCTTTGGATACTTGTGTGTGTGCCTGGGGTACCTGGGCCGGAGCTTACGGTACCTGCGCTTGTTCATGGGGTACCTGCACCTCTGTCTAGGCTACCTGCGCCTGTGCTTAGGGTACCTACGCCTGTGCCTAGAGTACCCGTGCTTGTAACTATAATACCCGCGCCTATGCCTTTGGTACCTAAGCCTGTGCCTAGGGTACCTACGCGTGTACCTAGGGTACCTACGCATGTTCCTAGGGTACCTGCCCATGTGCCTATGGTACCTGTGCCTGACTCTAGGATACATGCGCCTGTGCCTAAGGTACCTGCGCCTGTGCCTAGGTTACCTGCGCCAGTGTCAATAATACCTGCGACTGTGCCTCGAGTACATGTGGCTATGCCTAGGGTATCTGGGCCTGTGCCCAGGTCACCTGCACTTCTGCCTTTGGTACCTGTGCCTGTCCATACGGTACCTCCGCCTGTGCCTAGGGTACTTGCGCCTGTGCCTAGGGTACCTGCGCCTATCCCTAGGGTACTTGCGCTTGTGCCTAGGGTACATGTGCCTATCCGTAGGGTACGTGGGCCTTTGCTTAGGGTACCTGCGCTTGTGCCTATGATACCTGCGCTTGTGCCTAGTGTATATGCGCCTGTGACTAAGGTACCTGCACCCGTGCCTATGATACATGCGCATGTGGCGAGAGTGCCTACGCTTTTACCTACGGTACGTGCGCCTCTGTTTACGGTATATGCACTTGTCCCTAGGATACTTGCGCCTGTGCCTAGGGTGCCTGTACAGGGGCAGGAACCCTACTCACAAGCGCAGGTACTCTAGGCACAGGCGTAGTAACCCGAGGCATAGGCACAGGTACCCTTGGCACAGGTGCAGGTACCCTAGGCACAGGCGCATGTACCCTAGGCACAGGCGCAGGTAACCTGGGCACTGGCGCACGTACCGTAGGCACAAGCGCACGTATTGTAGGCACAGGCGCAAGTACCCTAGGCACAGGCAAAGGTACCCTGGGCACAGGCACATGTACCCTAGGCACAAACGCAGGTGCCCTAGGCACAAGCGTAGGTACCCTAAGCACCGTCGTAGGTACTCTAGGCATAGTTGTAGGAATCCAAAGCACAGGCGCAGGTACCCTAGGCAAATGCGTAGGGATCTTAGGCACAGGCGCAGGTAGCATAGGCACAGGCGCAGGTACCCTAGTAACAGGCGTAGGTACCCTAAGCAAAGGCCCACGTACCATAGGCACAGGCACAACTACCCTAAGCATAGGCGCAGGTACCATAGGGACAGGCGCAAGTACCCTAGGCACAGGCGTATGTACCATAGGAACAAGCGCAGGTACCCCAGGGACAGGCACAGGTACCGTAGGCACAGGCGCAGGTAACCTGGGCACAGGCATAGGTACCCTATGCACATGCACATGTACCCTAGGCACAGGCGCAGGTACCGTAGGCACAAGCGTAGGTAACCTGGGTACAGGCGCACGTACCCCTGGCACAGGTGATGTACCCTAGGCACAGGCGCAAGCTCCTTAGGGATAGGCGCGGGTACCCTAAGCACAAGCGCAAGTACCCTAGGCACAGGTGCTGGTACGCTAGGCACAGGCGTAGGTACCCTATGCATAGGGGCATTTACCCTCTGTACAGGCATATGTACCCTAGGTACATGCGTAGGCACACTAAGCACTAGTGCACGTACACTAGACACAAGCGCAGGTACCCTAGACACAGGCGCAAGTACCCTAGGCACAGGAGCAGGTAAACTGGGTACTGGCACAGGTACACTAGGCACAGGCACAGGTACCATAGGGACTGGCGCAGGTACCCAAGGCACAGACGCAGGTAACATGGGGACGGGCGCAGGTACCCTGGGCACACGGGCATGTACCCTAGGCACAAGCGAAGGCAACCTGGGCACAGGCGCAGGTACCCTAGGCACAAGCGTAGGTACCCTAGGCACAGGCGCAGATACCCTAGGGACAGGTGCAGGCACCCTAAGCACAGGCGCAGGTGACATAGGCACATGTGCAGGTACCCTAGACATAGGCGGGGACCTTAGGCACATGCGCATGTACCATAGGCATAGGCGTAGGTACCCTAGGCATGGGAGAAGGTACCCTGGGCACAGGCGCATGTACAATAGGCACAGGCGCAGGTACCCTAGGCATGGGAGCAGGTATATTAGGTACAGGCACAGGTATCCTAGGGGCAGGTACATGTACCCTTGGTGCAGGTGCAAGTACCATAGGCACAAGTGCAGGTACCCTAGGCACAGGCGCACGTATCCTAGGGACAGGCACAGGTACCGTAGGCACAGGCGCAGGTGACCATGGCACAGGCGCAGGTGTCCTTGGCACAGGCACAGGTACCATAGGCACAGATACACGTACCCTTGGCAGAGGCGCAGGTAACGTGGGCACAGGTGCAGATACCCTGGGCACATGCGTAGGTACCATAGGCACAGGCGCAGGTTACCATAGGCACAGGCGGAGGTACCCCAAGCAAAGGCTTACGTACCCTATGCGCAGACCCATGTACCCTAGGCATAGGCGCAGGTACCCTAGGCACAGGCGGATGTACCCTAGGCACAAGCGCAGGTACCCAATGCACAGGTTCAAGAACCCTATGCACAGGCGCAGGCACCCTAGGCACAGGCGTAGGTATCCTAGGCAAAGGTCCAGGTACCCTAGGAACAGGCGTAGGTATCCTAGGCACAGGCGCACGTACCCTAGGCACAGGCGCAGGTACCCTAAGCACAGGCGCAGGTATCCTATGCATAGGCACAGTCACTCTAGGCACAGGCAAATGTACCGTTGGCACAGGTGCAGACACCCAGGCACATGCACAGGTACCGTATGCATAGGCGTAGGTACCCCAGGCACAGGCACATGTAGCCTGGGCACAGGCGCAAGTACCGTAGGCACAAACGCAGGTATCCTAGGCACAAGAAGAGGTACCCTAGGCATAGGCGCAGGTACCCAAGGTATAGGCGCAGGTACCCCAGGCACAGGCGCAGGTACCCTGGGGACAAGCGCACATACCCTAGGCACAGGCGCAGGTACCCTAGGCACAGGCGCATGAACCTTAATTAGAGGCGCAGGTACCCTAGGTACAAGCACAAAACCCTTGGCACAAGCACAGGTACCGTAGAGAGAGGCGCAGGTATCCTAGGCACAAGCAGAGGTACCCTTGGCACAGGCACAGGTACCCTAGGTACAGGCGCAGGTACCTCAGGCACAGGTGTAGGTACCATAGGCACAGGCGCAGGTTTTCTAGGCACAGACGAAGGTACCCTAGGCACAGGCGCAGGTACCGTAAGCATATGCGCAGGTACCCTAGGCAGAGGTGTAGGTACCCTACGGACAGGCGAAGGTACCCTAAGCACAGGCTTAGGTACCCTAGGCATAGGTGCAGGTACCATAAGCAAAGAAGCAGGTACCCTAGGGAGAGGCGCAGGTACCCTAGGTACAGGCGCAGGTAACCTGGGCACACACACATGTACACTAGGCACAGGCATAGGTACCCTACGTACAGGCGCAGGAACCCTAGGCACAGGTACAGGTAACTTGGCACGGGCGCGGGCACCTTAGGCACGCGCAAGGTACCCTAGGCACAGGTGTAGGTACCCTAGGGACAGGCGCAAGTACCCTAAGCATAAGCGCAAAAACCCTAGGCGAAGGCGCATGTATCCTAGGCACAGGCGTAGGTACCCTAGACTCAGGCGCTGGTACCCTAGGGATAGGGGCAGGTACCCTAAACACGTGCGTAGGTTCTCTAGGTTCTGGCGCAGATACCCAAGGCACAAGCGTAGGTACTCTGGGCACAAGCGCAAGTACCCTAGGCACAGGCGCAGGTACCCTAGACACAAGCGCAGGTACTCTAGACACAGGCGTATATACCCTAGGCACAGGCGCAGGTAAACTGGGCACAGGCGCTGGTACCATAGGCACAGGCGCAAGTACCCTAGGGACAAGCACACATACTGTAGGCACAGGCGCATGTATATTGGGCACAGGCGCAGGTACCCTTGGCACACGCGCAGGTACCGTAGGCACAAGCGCAGGTACCCTGGGCACAGGCGCATGTACCCTAGGCACAGGCACAAGTACCCTAGGCACAGGCGCATGTACCCTAGGCACAGGCCACGTACACTAGGCACAGGCGCAGATACCCGAGGCACGCTCGCAGGTTTGCTATGCACATGCGCATGCACCCTAGGCACAAGGGCAGGTATCCTAGGCACATGCGCATGTACCCTAGGAACAGGCGCAGGTACCCTATGCACAGGCACAGGTACCCTATGCACATGTGCTGGTACCCTAAGAACAGGCGTAGGCACCCTAGGCACAGGCGCAGATACCGAGGCACAAGCGAAGGAACCCTTGGCACAGGTGCAGGTACCATAGGGACAGGCGTAGGTACCTTGGGCACAGGCGCGGGTACCCTAGGCACAGGCGCAAGTGACCTGGGCACAGGCGCACGTACCGTAGGCACACGCGTAGGCACCTTAGGCACATGTGCAGGTACCCTAGGCAGAGGCGCAGGTACCCTAGTCAGAGGCACAGGTACCACAGGCATACGCGCAGGTACCCTAAGGACAAGCGCAGGTACACTAGGCACAGGCGAAGGTACCCTAGGCACAAGCGCAAGTACCCTAGGCACTAACGCAGGTATCCTAAGTACATGCGCAGGTACCCTATGCACAGGTGTGGGAAACCTAAGCACAGACGCAGGTATCCTAGGCACACGCGTAGTGACTCTAGGCACAGGCGCAGGTACCCTAGGGACAGGTGCAGGCACCTAGGCAAGGGTGCAAGTACCCTAGGCACAGGCACAAGTAACCTAGGCAGAAGCACAAGTGCCATAGGCATGGGTGTGGGTACCATGGGAATAGGCGTAGGTATTCTGGGCACATGCGCAGGTACCGTAGGCACAGCCGCAGGTACCCTAGGCACAGGCACAGGTCCCCTAGGCACAGGTGCAGGTACCCTTTGCACAAGCGCAAGCACCCTACGCAAAGGTGCAGGTACCCTAAGCATAGGCGCAGGTACCCTAGGAACAGGCGCAAGTACCGTAGGCAGAGGCACAGGTAACCTAGGCACAGGCATTGGTACCCTAAGCACACGTGCAGGTACCCTAGGCATAGGCGCAGGTACCGTAGGCACAAGCCAGGAATCCTTGGCACACGTGCAGGTACCATAGGCACAGGCGCAGGTCCCCTAGGCACAGGCGCAGGTACTCCAAGCACAGGCGCAGGTGACCTAGGCATAGGTGTAGGTACCCTAGGCACAAGCGCAGGTAGCCTCAGCACAGGCGGATGTACCTTATGCACAGGCGCAAGAAGCCTAGGCACAGGCGGAGGTATCCTAGGCACAAGCGCAGGGACTCTAGGCACAAGCGCAGCTACCCTAGGGACAGGCGGAGGTACACTAGGCACATGCGCAAGTACCCTGGGCACAGGTACCCTAGGCACAGGCGCATGAATCCCAGGCACAGGCGCAAGTATCCTAAGTACAGGCGGAGCTAGCCTATGCACAGGCGCAGGAAACCTTAGCACAGGCGCAGGTATCCTAGGCACAGGTGCAGGGACTTTAGGCACAGGCGCAGGAACCATAGGGACACCCGCAGGTACCCTAGGAACAAGCGCATGTACCCTAGGCACAGGCGCAGGTACCCTAAGCACAGGCGCAGATACCCTAGGCACAGGCGCAGGTACCCTAGGGACAGGCACACGTACCCTAAGCACAGGCGCACCTACCCTAGCCACAAGCGTATGTACCATAGGCACAAGCGCATGTACCCTAGGCATAGGTGCAGGTACCTTAGGCACAGGTGCAAGAAACCTAAGCAAGGGTTAAGACACCCTAGGCACAAGCGCAGGGACCCTAGGCAAAGGCGCAGGTACAATAGGGATAGGCGCAGACACCCTTGGCACATGCGCAAATATCCTAGGCACTGGCGCGGGTACCATAGGCACAGGGGTATGTAACCTAGGCACGGGCGCAGGTACCCTAGGCACAGGCGCAGGTATCCTAGGGACAGACGCAGATACCCAAAACACATGCGCATGTAATCTAAGCACAGGCGCAGGTTCCCTAGGCACAGGCGCAGGTATCGTAGGCACAGGCGCAGGTACCGTAGGCACAGGCGCAGGTACCCTAGGCACAGGCGCAGGTACCCCAGGCACAGGCGCAGATACCCTAGGGACAGGTGCACGTACCATAGGCACAGGCGCAAGTACACTAGGTACAGGCGCAAGTACCTTAGGCACAGGCTTAGGTACCCTAAGCACAAGCGAAGGTGACCTAGGCACACGCGGAGGTACCATATGCAGAGGCGCAGGTACCCTAGGCACTGGCACACGTACTTGGGGTATCTGCCCCTATGCCTAGGGTACCTGCGCCTGTGCCTAGGATACATGCGCTTGTGCGTAGAGTACCTGTGCCTGTGCTTAGGGTACCTGCGCCCTTCCCTCGGGTACCTGCGCCTGTGCCTAGGACACTTACGCCTGTGCCTAGATTACCAGCGCCTGTGCTTATAGTACCTGCGCCTGTGTCCAAGGCACGTGCGCCTGTGCCTAGGGTACCTGCGCCTGTGCTTAGGGTACATGCGCCTGTGCTTAGGATACCTGCGATTGTCCCTATTGAAATAGTGTGCACCTTGTCCACTGCCTAACTGGCTAGCTACACATACAAACAGGGCATGCACTGCTCTATTGAGTATGTCCCCTTGGTCTGTTACGAGATGGGCCAGGAATGTAGTGCACATAATGGGTATGTCCCCTGTGGCTCATCGTAGGAACCATACTTTTTTTGGCTTGGTTGATTAGGCACCGGAATCTTAAACCAGAGGTCGCGGGTTCAAAACCCGTGACGGCCGCAAATCTCTTTGTGGCCAAAACTGGGACAGGAAGCTTCTATGAAGCTTACTAGAGCCTGCCTTGAGGATGACACTTGGCGGTCTAGGGACGCGCCAAGTAGGAATGTAGGATGAGGTTGGCTCCAGTGGAGCCACTACAAGCAGAAGCTTTAGCAAAGATCTACAAGTATAAAAGCCTGTACCTTGCATGCATCCATTTACTGTTATTGCCTTTGAGACTCCTCACAGAGTGTCCAACCAAAGGTAGACACTAAAGACCAACATGCGGACTTCGTGAGGTTGCAAACCAAATGAACCTAAGGTGTGGATCCCTCGTTCGAGGGTGATATGTTATCTTGGTTGCAATACCAATAGCGGTTGGCGGCCTCCGATGTCAGGACCCGTTTTCTAGACCGTTGTTATCAGGCGCATTGACAAAGGGTTATGGGCCCACACTCCTGGTTCTAAGGTACGCTTCCAAGACCGACTAGCGCGTGGTCTTGCAGGGCGCACAGGTACAACAGGGACACGACCATCGAACGGCTCCATCTGCTCCATCGGCTCCATCGGCTTCTTCAGGTAGGTTGCGTGCACGTGGCGGACTAGGGGATGAGGAATCGCTCTGTCCATGTTGGACAAGACCCTTGAGCCCCAACGGGATTGAGCTCTACCCCTTTTTAGAAGGTGGTACGACTCCGAGTCCGTTCTCTCACGATGGCACCATCGCCTTAGGCAATCATCGGCGGGAGGGGTATGCAACGGACTCAACTGCACCTTTGACAACGGTCACAGTCAGCAGCCTCATCAGCCTCATCGGCCTCAACGAAGCAGAGGAGCAGTGAAGCAGAGAAGACGAGCAACCGTAAGAAATGGCGGATCCAACTCTAGCCCGCCTTGAGGCAGGTATGTCCAAATTCACGGGGACATGTTTTCCCTTGTGGAAATGGTAGTTTGAGATTGTCATGAACCTGCGTGGCTACCTTGACATCCTAAAAGGGACCGAGATAGCACCAGCCGATGCGACCGTGACGACGCATGCGGCTGACCTTGCAGCATGGAGGATGAAGAACAACATGGCTCTTGCCATTCTTGTGACGTCCATCAACGAGACTCAACACTCCCACATCACAGGATGCACGTTGGCTGCCGAGGCCTACGCAAAACTCACACGCGTGCATCAATCAAATTCCGTAGTAAACCGACTCTTCATCTTTCAACGGTTGATGTCGTGAGGGTGAGCGAAGGAGAATCCATACCCGCATTTTTGCAGTCGTTCGACAACGTGCTGCAAGAGGTCCAGCAAATGGAATGAAATATCGACTCCAACATGCGTGGCATGATCCTTCTAATGGCGTTGCCGGAAAGCTGTGGGTCCTTGATCACCGTATTTGGCGGTTGGAAGAGGCAGATCTGACGTACGAGGCTGTTGCCGAACACATCCGCAACGAGTCCATGCGACGCAGTTGCGCCAAGGCAAACATCTCAGCCTATGCCTCTCGCTTTGGTGGACAGAGTGCAAGCTCTCGCTCCGGTCAAGGCAACAGCAGAAGCGGTGGCGGTGGAGGGAAAGGCAATGGTGGCGGGAAGAGTTCCAAGAAGCCCAGCAACTGTCACAACTGTGGCAAGGCTGGGCACTGGGCTAGGGACTCTCGTAGTCCCAAGAGAGAAGACGAGAACAAAGGTGGAAAGGAGAAGAAGAAGCTCACCAACATGATGGCTAGGGGGCTGTCCATGAAGGGCGCAGCGATCCTTAGGCCCGGGGCATTCGCCCTTGACTCGGGCACCAACCACCACTCATCAAAAGAGAAGGGTGGATTTGTCTCCATGGCCTAATCTGTCATGCGCATCAAGTGTGCGAACGATGGCGTCGTCCAAGCCATGGGCGAAGGGGACAAGGTGATCACGTTCAACGTGAATGGTGNGGAAAGGAGAAGAAGAAGCTCACCAACATGATGGCTAGGGGGCTGTCCATGAAGGGCGCAGCGATCCTTAGGCCCGGGGCATTCGCCCTTGACTCGGGCACCAACCACCACTCATCAAAAGAGAAGGGTGGATTTGTCTCCATGGCCTAATCTGTCATGCGCATCAAGTGTGCGAACGATGGCGTCGTCCAAGCCATGGGCGAAGGGGACAAGGTGATCACGTTCAACGTGACTGGTGCAGAGAAGGCAGTCAACCTTCAAAAGGTGGTGTACATGCCCTCCTTCGCAGCCAACTTGCTGTCCGTCTCACAAATCACAGACAACAACATGGCAGTGGTGTTCACCAACAAGGAAGCGGTGGCCCTAAAAACCGAGGACATCCAGATTTTGTACACCAAAGACGACCTCATGCTTCAAGTTCCAAGAGTCGACGGCCTCTACGTGCTTCAAACCAAAGTCACCAAGGCGTTGGATGAGGGACTCGCATGTGCCACCAAGACAGTGGCACCGGAGCCAAAGGATGCACCACTGGCAACCGCTACGGCCGCCACGTCAACCAAGGACACGGATGCTGAGCTGTGGCACCGGCGATTTGGCCACGTAGCCAACAGCTCACGACAAAAGATGCAAGAGCAAGAAGTAGTCCGCGGAATGGAAGGGTGCACTATGAAGCATGGCAAAGGATGTATGTTGTGTGAGCCATGCCTCCAAGCGAAGGCAAAGAAGAAGCCGTTTGGGAGAGGAGGTCAACGAGTGGAGCACGTCTTGGAACTGATACATAGTGACGTGTGTGGACCCTTCTGCACACCGTCTAACGAAGGAAGCAAGTACTTCCTGACCTTCGTTGACGACCACAGCCGCAAGTTGTGGATCTACTTCCTCAAAAGAAAGGGAGAGGTCAAGGACAAGCTCCTCGAGTTCGTTGCCATGGTGGAGCGGCAAACGTCAAGAAATTGAAGGCGCTGCGAAGTGACAACGGGGGTGAGTACGAGGCATGCAAGCCTTGGCTCAAGCATCGTGGCATCCGCCACGAGCAAACCACCCCTTACAATCCCCAAAGCAACGGTATTGCCGACAGGATGAACCAGACCATACTCAGCATGGTGCGAAGCATGCTCTTCGACGCCAAGCTCCCACCTCGATTTTGGGCTAAAGCAGCAACAACGGCTTACTACCTCTTGAACCTCACACCAGCGACCGCCTTGCGGAAGCGTGGAAAGGAGCAAGACAAGCAGCTGAAGACCCCACAAGAAGCATGGTCGGGAAAGAAACCCAACGCATCTCATCTGAAGGTTTTTGGGTCAACTGCATGGGTGAAGGTCCAGTCGGGAGGAGGTGGAGGCAAGCTCGACGCACGCTCCAAGAAGTACATCATGGTTGGGTGTGACACGTCACACAAAGCCTATTGGCTTTGGGACCAGGCAGCAGGCAAGCTCGTGAGGAGCCGCGACGTCGTGTTCGACGAACGCACCCTTGGAAAGGGAGAGCTGCTGGACCCGACCCTCACTCCCAAAGCGGGAGAGTGGATAGTGTTGCTTGAGTCCGGAGACCAAGCACCCGATAACTGGCTCGCCTTGCTAGCAGGTCGTGGGAATGGGAGAGTGGCTGCGCAGGATGATGCAGCATCTGACATGGACGCGGATACCCAGGCGTCCGAGGCTTCCGAGTCTGAATTGGAGTCTGACGACTCTTCTGACGACAATGACGACGACAAACCACCACCTGTGGAAGCACCAGCACCAAAGCAAGAAGCGGCACCACTACCCTGGCGCACTTTACGACCAAGGAGAGCACCTTTGTGGTATGAGGATGATTGGACCGGCCTTAGCTGGTCGTGCATGGCTCAGAGAGAGCCATCCACAGTGGCGGAGGCCATGAATGGCCCAGATGCGGCCAAGTGGAAGGAGGCAGTGGATAGCGAGCTTGCATCCATTGCCGAGAACGGCACGTGGGTGCTGGTGGATAGACCCGTCAAGGCCCACGTGGTGGGATCCAAGTGGGTCCTCCGAGTGAAGAAGAAGCAAGACGGCAACATCGACAAGTTCAAGGAAAGGGTAGTGGCTAAGGGGTTCTCTCAACGCCGGGGCTCCGAGTACGATGAGACGTTCGCGCCCGTCGTAACCTTTGCCTCCATCCGCTCTCTCCTTGGCATTGCTCCCGCAAAGAACTTGGAGATACACCAGATGGACGTCGGGATAGCTTTCCTTTATGAGAAGCTTGACGAGGAAGTGCTGATGGAGGTGCCTGAATGAGTGGAAGCTCCCAAGGGCAAGGTATGCAAGTTGGTGAAAGCGCTCTACGGGCTGAAATAGGCCCCAAGGATGTGGTACAAAGAGTTGGACGGTTTCATGACGGGCCTCTCCTTCGCGCATTGCTAGAATGATCCGAGCATGTACGTGGGCGATGATGGGAGAGGGCTGATGCTGGTTGCGCTGTACGTGGATGATCTGATCATCTGCTCGTCTTCGGTCGAGCTACTGGATGGGCTGAAGTCCGATCGAGCAAAAGGTTCAAGATGAAGGAAATGGGTCCTCTCGAGTACTACCTTGGGATGACCATCCACCGCAACCGAGTAGCAGGCACCATCAAACTCAACCACACCAAATACATTAGTGAGGTGCTGAAGCGCTACCACATGGAAGACTGCAAACCTGTCACTACCCCAATGACGACCGACACAAAGCTGAAGGCCTCCATGTCGCCAAGCAACGAAGCAGAACAAAGGGAGATGCAAGACATCCCCTACCAGTCCGACGTGGGTAGCATAATGCACGCCATGGTAGGGACTCGTTCGGACATCTGCTATGCTGGGGGACAAGTGAGCAGATTCGTGGCCAACCCTAGGCCACAACATTGGCAGGCAGTCAAGCGCATCTTGCGCTACCTGCATAAGACACGTCACATGGGCCTCGTCCTTGGAGGCCAATAAGGAACGGACCCCCTTCATCTGAAATGGTACACCGACGCTGACTGGGAAGGAAATCTTGACGACAGGAAATCCACCTCTGGATACGTGTGTATCTTGAATGGCGCTGCCATCTCATGGGCCAGTAGGAAGCAGGATTGTGTTTCCGTGTCCACATCTGGGGCAGAGTATGTTGCTTTGTCTGAGGTGTGCAAGGAGACTCAATGGCTCCGCAGCCTACTTGGTGAAATGAGAGTGCCACAGAAAGACGCCAATATCATACACGTGGACAACATGAGCACCATCTCGATGGCTAAAGACGAGATCATCTCCCAGCGAACGAAGCACATCGACATACGTTACCACTACTCACGTGACCTGGTCATGAAGAACGTGGTGGACTTGCAGCACTACGGAACAAAGAGCATGCTTGCTGACTGCATGACCAAGCCGCTGGAGATCGATTTGCATTATGCACGCATTTGTGGATTCGGCATGAGGAGTGCGGCAGAGGAAGGGTGAGCTCCAAGGCATTGATGGAGCCGAGCAAGGGACAAATGGACAGAGGTGCAAGGGAGAGATTTGTTGAAATAGTGTGCACCTTGTCCACTGCCTAGCTGGCTAGCTACACATACAGACAAGGCATGCACTGCTCTATTGAGTATGTCCCCTTGGTCTGTTCCGAGATGGGCCACGAATGCACTACCCATAATGGGTATGTCCCCTGTGGCTCATCATAGGAACCATACCTTTTTTGGCTTGGTTGATTAGGTACCGGAATCTCAAACCAGAGGTCGCGGGTTCAAGACCCGCGACGGTCGCAATTTTCCTTGTGGCCAAAATTGGGACAGGAAGCTTCTATGAAGCTTACTAGAGCCTGCCTTGAGGATGACACTTGGCAGTGTAAGGGCGCGCCAAGTAGGAATGTAGGCTGAGGTTGGCTCCAGTGGAACCACTACAAGCAGAAGCTTTAGCAAACCTCTGCAAGTATAAAAGCCTGTACCTTGCATGCATCCATTTACAGTTCTTGCCTTTGAGACTCCTCACAGAGTGTCCAACCAGAGGTAGACACTAAAGACCAACATGCGGACTTGGTGAGGTTGCAAACCAAATGAACCTAAAGTGTGGATCCCTTGTTCGAGGGTGATATGTTATCTTGGTTGCAATACCAAGAGCGGTTGGCGGCCTCCCATATCAGGACCCGTTTTCTAGACCGTTGCTATCCGGCGCATTGACAGTCCCTAGGGTACCTGCGCCTGAGCATAAGGTCCCTGCGCCTATGCCTAGGGTACCTGCGCCTGTGCTTAGGGTACATACGCCTGTGCCTAGGGTACCTGCGCCTGTACCTAGGGTACATGCGCCTGTGCCCAGGGTACCTGCGCTTGTCCCTAGGGTACCTGGGCCAGTACCTGGGGTACCTGTGCCCTTGCATAGGGTACCTGTGCTTGTGTCTATGGTACCTGCGCCTGTGCCTAGGGTACCCGCGCCTATGGTTACGGTACCCATCTGTGCCCAGGATACCTGCGCCTATGCGTAGGGTACCAGCGCCTGTGCCTTGGGTACCTGCGCCTGTGCCTATGTTACCTACACCTGTGCCAAGGGTACCTGCGCCTGTCCGTGGGGTACTAGCGCCTGTGCCTAGGGTACCTGCACCTCTACTTAGAGTGCCTGCGCCTGTGCCTAGGTACCTACGCATGTGCCTAGGGTACCTGCGCCTGTTCCTATGGTACCTGCGCATGTGCCTAGGGTACCTGCGCCTTTGCCTATGGTGCCTGCACCTGCGCATAGGGTACCTGCGCCTGTGCCTAGAGTACCTTCGCATGTGCCTAAGGTACCTGCGCCTATGCCTAGGGTACGTGCGCTTGTGCCTATGGTACCTGTGCCTCTGCCTAGTGTACGTGGGCCTTTGCTCAGGGTCCCTACGCCAATGCCTAGGGTACCTGCGCCTGTGCCTAGGACACTTGCGCCCGTGCCTAGGGTACTTGCGCCTGTGCCCAGGTTACCCGCGCCTGTGCGTAGGGTACCTGTGCTTGTGCCCACAATACCTGGTCCTGTGGACAGGGTATATACGCATGTGCATAGGGTACCTGCGCTTGTCGCTATGGTACCTGCGCATGTACCTAGGGTACGTGTGCTTGTGCCTAGGGTACGTGGGCCTTTGCTTAGGGTACTTACGCCTGTAACAAGGGTACCTGTGCCCGTGCATAGGGTACTTGCGCCTGTGCCAAGGGTACCTGTGCTTGTGCCTAGGGTACCTGTGCTTGTGCCTTGGGTACCTGTCCCCGTGCCTATGGTACCTGCGCCTGTGCTTAAGGTACCTGCGCCTGTCCACATGGTACCTAGGCTTGTGCCTATGGTACGTGCGCCTGTGCTTAGGGTACTTGTGCCTGTGCGTGGGGTACCAGTGCCTGTGCGTAGAATACCTGCGCCTGTGCCTATGGTACCTGCGCATGTGCCTAGGTTACCTGCGCCTGTGCCTAGGGTACCTGCACCTGTGCCTAGGGTACCTGCGCCTGTTCCTAGGATACATGCGCATGTCCCTAGTGTATCTACGCCCTTACCTATGGTACCTGCACCTGTGCCTAGGGTACCTGCGCATGTGCTTAGGGTATTTGCGCCTTTCCCTAGGGTACCTGTGCGTGTGTGTAGGGTACCTGCGCCTGTGCCTAGAGTACCCGTGCTTGTGCCCAGGCTACCTACGCGTGTGCCTAGGATACTTGCGCGTGTGCCTAGTGTACCTGCACCTGTGCCAAGGTTACCCGCGCTTATGCCCAGGGTACCTGTGCTTGTCCCTAGGGTACGTGCACCTGTGCCGAGGGTACTTGCGCCTGTGCCCAGTCTAATCGTGCATGTGCCTAGGGTACCTGCGCCTCTGTATAGGGTACCTACGCTTGTCCCTAGGATACATGTACCTGTGCCTAGGGTACGTGGGCCTTTGCTTATGGCACCTACGCCTGTGCCCATGTTACCTACGCCTGTGCCTAGTGTACTTGTGCCTGTGCCTGCGGTACCTGTGGGTGTGCTTAGGGTACCTGCGCCTGTGCGTAGGCTGCCGGAGCCTGTGCCTACGGTACGTGCACCTATCCCTAGGGTACCTGCGCTAGTGCCTATGGTACCTGTACCTGTGCCTAGGGTAGTTGCGCGTGTCCATAGGGTACCAACGCCTGTGCTTATGATACCAGTACCTATGCCTAGGGTACATGAGCCTTTGCTTAGGGTACTTGCACATGTTCCTAGGGTACCTACGCCTGTGCCTAGGGTACCTGTGCCTGTGCCTAAGGTACCTGCGCCTATGCCTAGGATACCTGCGCCCATGCTTAGGATACCTACGCCTGTGCCTAGAGTACCTGCGCCTGTGCTTAGGGTACCTGCGCTTGTCCCTAGGGTACCTGCAACTCTGCCTAGGCTACCTGCGCCTGTGCTTCGGGTACCTATACCTGTGCCTAGAGTCCATGCGCGTGTGCCTAGAATACTTGCGTTTGTGCCTATGGTACCTGCGCCTGTGCCTAGGGTACCCACGTCTGTACCGAGGGTACCTACGCATGTGCCTATGATACCTGCCCCTGTGCCTAGGGTACCTGCGCCTGACTCTGGGGTACATGCGCCTGTGCCTAGGGTATGTGCCCCTGTGCCTAGAATACCCGCACCTGTGCTGAGGGTACCTGCGCTTGTGCCTAAAGTACATGTGCCTGTGCATACAGTACCTGGGCGTATGCCGAAGTCACCTGCACCTTTGCTTGTGGTACTTCCGCCTTTCGCTATGGTACCTACACCTGTGCCTAGAGTACGTGCGCTTGTCCCTAGGGTACATGTGCCTGTGCCTAGGGTACGTGGGCCTTTGGTTATGGTGCGTGCGCGTGTGCCTATGATACCTACGCTTGTGCCTAGTGTATATGCGCCTGTGCCTAAGGTACATACGCTTGTGCCTAGCGTACTTGCGCATGTGCCTAGGGTACGTGCGCTTGTGCCTACAATACCTGCACTTGCTTATAGGGTACATGCGCTTGTCCCTAGGGTACTTGCGCTTGTGCCTAGGGTGCCTGCACACGGGCAGGAACCCTACTCAGAAGCGCAGGTACCCTAGGCACAAGCATAGTAACTCTAGGCATATGCACAGGTACCCTTGGCACAGGTGTAGGTACCCTAGGCACAGGGGCATGTACCCCAGGCACAGGGGCAGGTAACCTGGGTACAGGCGCACGTACTGTAGGCACAAGCGCACGTATCGTAGGCACAGGCACAAGTAGCTAAGGCACAGGCGCATGTACCCTTGGCACAGGCACGGGTATCCCAGGCACAGGCGCAGGTGCCCTAAGCACTGGCGCAGGTACCCTAGACACAGGCGTAGGTACCCTAAGCACCGTCGGAAGTACCCCAGGCACAGGTGTAGCAATCCTAAGCATAGGCGCCGGTACCATAGGCACAGGCGTAAGGATCCTAGGCAAAGGCGCAGGTAGCCTAGGCACAGATGCAGGTACCCTAAGAACAGGCGCAGGTACCTCAAGCAAAGGCCCACGTACTCTAGGCACAGGCACAAGTACCCCTACCATAGGCGTAGGTACCCTAGGGACAAGCGCAAGTACCATCGACACAGGCGCAGGTACACCAGGAACACGCGCAGGTACCCTAGGGACAGGCGCAGGTACCCTAGGCACAAGCGCAGGTCACCTAGGCAGAGGCGTAGGTACCTTAGGCACATGCTCAAGTACCCTAGGCACAGGCGCAGGTACCCTAGGCACAGGCGTAGGTAACCTGGGCACAGGCGCAGGTACCCTTGGCACAGGTGATGTACCATAGGCACAGGCGCATGTTCCTCAGGGACAGGCGCATGTACCCTTAGCACAGGCGCAGGTACCCTAGGCACAGGCGTTGGTACCCTAGGCACAGGCGCAGGTACTCTATGCGTTGGCGCATGTACCCTAGGTAGAGGCGCAGGTACCCTAGGCACATGCGCAAGCACCCTAAGCACTAGCACATGTACACTAGACACAGACGCAGGTACCCTAGACACAGGCGCAAGTACCCTAGGCACAGGCGCAGGTAAACTGGGCACAGGCGCAGGTATCCTAGGCACAGGGGCAGGTACCCTAAGGACAGGCACTGGTACCCTAGGCATTGACGCAGGTAACCTAGGCACAAGCGCATGTACCCTAGGTACATGCGCACGTACCCTAGGGATAGGCGCACGTATCCTAGGCACGGGCACAGATACCCTAGGCACAAGGGCAGGTACCCCAGGCACAGGCGTAGGTACCCTAGGGAGAGGCGCAGGTACCCTAGGCACAGGCGTAGGTACCCTAGGCACAGGCGCAGGGATCCTAGGTATAGGCGCATGTATCAGACAGACAGGCGCAGGTACCCTAGGTAAAGGCGCAAGTTCCCTAGGCACAAAAGTAGGTACCCTATGTATAGCCACAGGTACCCTAGGCACAGGCGCAGGTACTATAGGCACTGCCGCAAGTATTATAGGCACAGGCGCAGGTACCCTGGGCAAAAGCGCAATCACCCTCGGCACAGGCACAGTCACCCTATGCATAGGCACAGGTACCCTTGGCATAGGTACTGGCACCCAAGGCACAGGCGCAGGTACCCTAGGCATAGGCGCAGGTACCACAGGCACAGTCGTAGGTAACCTGGGTAGAGACGCAGGTACCGTAGGCATAGGTGCAGTTACCCTAGGCACAGGCGCATGTTCCCTGGGCACAGGCACAGGTACCTCATGAACACGCGCATGTACCCCAAGCACGATCGCAGGTACCCTAGGGATAGGCGCAGGTTTCCTAGGCACGGGCGCAGATACCCTAGGCACAAGAGCACATACCCTAGGCACAGGCGTAGGTTCCCTAAGCACAGGCGCAGGTATCCTAGGCATAGGCGCAAGAATCCTGAGCACAAGCGCAGGTACCCCAGGTACAGGCGCAGGAACCCTAGGCACTGGCAGAGGTACCATAGAGAGAAGCGCAGGTACCCTAGGCACAGGCGCAGGTACCCTTGGCACAGGCGCTGGTACCTTAGGTACAAGTACAGGTACCCCAGGCACAGGCGCAGGTACCATAGACACCGTAGGTTTTCTAGGCACGGGCATACGTACCCTGGGCACACGCACAGGTACCATAAGCACAGGCGAAGGTACCCTAGGCACAGGCGTAGGTACCCTACAGACAGGCATTGGTACCGTAAGCACAAGCTTGTGTACCCTAGGCACAGGTGCAGGTACCCTAAGCAAAGGCGCAAGTACCCTAGGCACAAGCGCATGTACCCTAGGCACATGCGCATGTACCCTAGGCACGCGCGCAGGTATCATAAGCAAAGACCTACGTACCCGAGGCACACGCATAGGTACCCCGAGCACAGGCGCAATTACCCTATGGACAAGCACAAGTATCCTAGGCACAGGCGTATGTACCCTAGGCAAAGGCGCAGGTACCCTAGGGACATGCGCAGGTACCCTAGGTACAGGCGCAGGTAACCTGGGCACACGTGCATGTACCCTCGGCACAGGCACAGGTACCCTAGGCACAACCGCAGGAACCCAAGGCAGAGGTGCATGTATCCTGGACACAGGAGCAGGCACCCTAGGCACACGCGAGGTACCCTAGGCACAGGCGCGGGTACCCTAGGGACAAGCGCAGGTACCCTAAGCACAGGCGTAGGTACCCTAGGCACAGGCGCAGGTAACCTAGGCACAGGCGCTTGTACCCTAGGTACACTAGCAGGTACCCTAGGCACAAGCGCAGGCACCCTAGGCACTAGCAGAGGTACACTAGACACAGGCGCAGGTACCTTAGACACGGGTGCAAGTACCCCAGGCACAGGCGAAGGTAGACTAGGCACAGGCGCAGGTACCCTAGGCACAGGCGCATGTACCCTACGCACCGGTGCACGTACCCTAGGCACAGGCGTAAGTACCCTAGGGACAGGCGCAGATACCCTAACCATAGGCGCAGGCACCCTAGGCACAGGCGCAGGTACCTTACGCACAGGCGCAAGTACCATAGGGACAGGCGCAGGTGCCCTAGGCACAGGCGGAGGTATCCTAGGCACAAGCGAAGGTACTATAGGCACAAGCGAAGGTACCCTAGGCACATGCGCAGGTACCATACGGACAAGCGCGGATACCATAGGCACGTGAGCAGGTGCCCTAGGCACAGGTGCAGGTACCCTAGGCACAGGCGCAAGTACCCTAGGTACAGGCGCAGGTACCCTAAGCAAAGGCCCACGTACCCTAGGCACAAGCATAGGTACCTTAGGCACAGGCGCAGGTACCCTAGAGACAGGCACAGGTACCATAGGAACAGGCGCAGGTATCCTAGGCACAGGTGCAGGTCCCCTAGGGACAAGCGTAGTTACCCAACGCACATGCACAGGTGACCTGTGCACAAGCGCAGGTACCATAGGCACAGGCACAGGTACCCTAGGCATAGGCACATGTACCCTCGGCATAGGCGTAGGTAATGTGGGCACAGGCGCA
Source organism: Penium margaritaceum (assembly GCA_023375785.1). Classification (NCBI taxonomy): domain Eukaryota; kingdom Viridiplantae; phylum Streptophyta; class Zygnematophyceae; order Desmidiales; family Peniaceae; genus Penium; species Penium margaritaceum. Next base: position 1,315,913 of record SZWC01000002.1, on the reverse strand, counting down.
GTTACCATAGGCACAGGCGCAGGTACCTTAGGCACATGTGCAGGTACCCTAGGCATAGGCGCAGGTACCCTAAGCAAAGGCCCACGAACCCTAGGCACAGGCACAGGTACCTTAGGCATAGGTGCAGGCATCCTAGGCACGGGCACAGGTACCCTAGGTACAGGCGCAGGTACCGTAGGCACACGCGTAGGTACCCTATGCACTGGCGCAGGTACCCAAGGCACAGGCGCATGTACCATATGCACAAGCCCAGGTATCCTAGGAACGGGCGCAGGATCCCTAGGCACAGGCGCAAGTAACCTAGGCACAGGTGAGGTACTCTAAGCGCAGGCTCAGGTACCCTAGGCACAGGCGCAATCACTCTAGTTACAGGCACAGGTACCCTTGGCACAGGTGTAGGTACCTAGGCACAGGCGCAGGTACCCTAGGCATAAGCGAAGGTACGCCATGCATAGGAGCAGGTAACCTAGGCACAGGCACAGGTACCATAGGCACAGGCGCAGGTACCCTAGGCATAGGCGAAGGAACTATAGGCACGTGCACAAGTACCCTAGGCACAGGCAAAGGTACCCCAGGCACAGGCGCAGGTACCCTAGGGAGAGGCGGAGGCACCCTAGGCACAGGTACAGGTACCCTAGGCAGAGGCGCACGTACCCTATGCACGTGCGTAGGTACCATAAGGACAGGCGCAGGTACCCTAGGCACCGGCGCACGAACCCTAAGCACCGGCGCAGGTACCCTAGGCACAGGCGTAGGGACCCTAGGCACAAGCGCAGGTACCGTAGAGACAGGCGCAGATACCCTGGGCACAGGCGCATGTACCCTAGGCACGGGCGTTCGTACCATAGGCACAAGCGCAGGTACCATAGGCACATGCATAGGTATTCTAGGCACAGGCGCAGTTATCCTAGGCACATGTGAATCCCGAGCACAGGCGCAGGTACCCTAGGCACAAGCGCAGGTACCATAGGCACATGCGTAGGTATTGTAGGCACAGGCGCAGTTATCCTAGGCACATGCGAATTCCGAGCACAGGCACACGTACCCTAGGCACAGGCGCATGTACCCTATGAACAAGCGCACGTACCATAAGCACAAGCGCGGGTACCCTAGGGACAGGCGCAGGTACCCTAAGCAAAGGTCCACGTACCATAGGGACGGCTTTGCTTTGTGTGACCCGGGTTTGGTTTCTCTCACCCGGCTTTGGTTTCTGTGACCCAGCTTTGGTTTATGTGACCTGGCTTTGGTTTGCTGAGGCCCGGCTCTAGATTCTGTGACGTGGTTTTGGTTTCTATCACTTGGCTTTGGTTTCTGTGTCATGGCTTTGATTTTTGTGACCTGGTTCTTGTTTCTGTGATCCGGCTTTGGTTTCTGTCACCTGGTTTTGGTTTCTGTGACCCGGCTTTGGTTTATGTGACTCGGCTTTGGTTTTTGTGACCCGGCTTTGGTTTCTATGACTCGGTTTTGGTTTTCGTGATCCATCTTTTGTTTCTGTGACCTGGCTTTGGTTTGTGTGACCCGGCTTTGGTTTCTGTGACCCGGTTTTGGTTTCTGTGACCCGGCTTTGGTTTATGTGACCCGGCTTTGGTTTATGTGATCCGGCTTTGGTTTCTGTGACCCTGCTATGGTTTCTATGACCCGGCTTTGGTTTGTGTGACCCGGCTTTGGTTTCTGTGACCCGGTTATAGTTTCTGTAACCAGGCTTTGGTTTTTGTGACCCGGCTTTGGTTTCTGTGACCCGGCTTTGGTTTCCGTGACCTGGCTTTGGTTTCTGTGACCCGGCTTTGGTTTATGTGATCCGGCTTTGGTTTTTGTGACCCTGCTATGGTTTCTGTGACCCAGCTTTGGTTTGTGTGACCCGGCTTTGGTTTCTGTGACCAGGTTCTAGTTTCTGTAACCAGGCTCTGTTTTCTGTGACCTGGCTCTGGTTACTGTGACCCGGCTCTGGTTTCTGTGACCCGGCTTTGGTTTCAGTGTCATGGCTTTGGTTTCTATGACCCGGCTTTGGTTTCTCTGACTCGGCTTTGGTTTCTATGACCCGGCTTTGGTTTTGTGATCCGGCTTTTGATTTTGTGACCTGGCTCTGATTTTTGAGACCCGGCTTTGGTTTCTGTGACCCACCTTTGGTTTCTGTGACCCCGCTTTGGTTTTTGTGACCCTGCTTTGGTTTATGTGACCCGCCTTTGGCTTCTGTGACCCGGCTTTGGTTGCTGTGACCTGGCTTTGGTTGCTGTGACCTGGCTTTGGTTTCTGTGATCCGGCTTCGGATTCTGTGACCCGGCTGTGGTTTATGTGACCCGGGTTTGGTTTCTATGACCGAGTTTTGGTTTCTGTGCTCGTGCGTTGGTTCGTTGACCCGGCTTTGGTTTCAGTGACCCCGCTTTGGTTTCTGTGACCCGGCTTTGGTTTATAGGACCCGGCTTTGGTTTCTGTGACCCGGCTTTGGTTTCTGTGACTTGGCTTTGGTTTCTGTGACCCGGCTTTGGTTTTTGTTACCCGACTTTGGCTTCTGTGACCCGGCTTTGGTTTCTGTTACCCGGCTTTGGTTTATGTGACCCTGCTTTTGTTTCTCTGACCTGCCTTTGGTTTCTGTGACCCGGCTTTGGTTTATGTGACCCGGCTTTGCTTTATGTGACCCGGCTTTGCTTTGGATGACTCGGCTTTTGTTTTGTGACCCGGCTTTGGTTTATGTGACCCGGCCTTGGTCGTATGTCCCGGCTTTGGTTTCTATGCCCTGGCCTTGGTTTCAATGACCCGGCTTTGGTTTCTATGACCTGGCTTTGGTTTCTGTGACCCGGCTTTGGTTTCAGTTACCCGGCTTTTGTTTATGTGACCCGGCTTTGCTTTATGTGAACCAGCTTTGGTCACTGTGATCCGGCGTCGGTTTCTGTAACCCAGCTTTGGTTATTGTGGCCAGGCTTTGGTTGGTGTGACGCGGATTTGGTTTCTGTGACCCGGCTCTGGTTAGTGTGACCCAGCTCTGGTTTCTGTGACCCGGCTTTGGCTTCATTGACCCGGCTTTGGTTTCGATGACCCAGCATTTGTTTTTGTGGCCTGGCTTTGGTTTCTGTGATCCGGCTTTGGTTTCTGTGACCCGGCTTTGGTTTCTATGATCTAGCTTGTGTCTATATGACCGTGCTTTCTTTTCTATGTCCCGGCTTTTGGTTTCTGTGACCCGGCTTGGATTGCTGTGATCCCGTTTTGGTTTTTGTGATACACCTTTGGTTTCTGTAACCCCACTGTGGTTTCTGTGACCCGGCTTTGGTTTCTGCGGCCGGGCTTTGGTTTTTGTGACCCGGCTTTGGTTTTTGTGACCCGGCTTTGGTTTTTGTGACCCGGCTTTGGTTCTTGTGACCCGGCTTTGGTTTCTGTACTCCGACGTTGGTTTTTGTGACCCGGCTTCGGTTTCTGTGATCCGGCTTTGGTTCCAGTGACTCGTCTTTGGTTTCTGTGACCCGGCTTTCGACCCTCTGTCACCCCGATTTGGTTAATGTGACCCGATTTTGGTTTTTGTGACTCGGCTTCGGTTTTTGTAATCCGGCTTTGGTTTCGGTGACACGGCTTTGGTTTCTGTGACCCGATGTTGGTTTGTGTTACTCGTCTTTGGTTTCTGTGACCCGGCTTTGAACCCTCTGTGACCCGGCTTTGGTTTCTATGACATGGCTTTGGTTTCTATGACCTGGCTTTGGTTTTTGTGACCCGGTTATGGGTTCTGTGAGTCGTCTTTGGTTTTTGTGACCCAGCTTTGGACCCTCTGTGACCTGACTTTGGTTTCTCTGACCTTGCTTTGTTTTCTGTGACCCGGCTTTCATTTTTGTGACCCGGCTTTGGTTTCTGTGACCCGGCTTTGCTTTCTCTGACCCGGTTTTGTATTTCGTGACTCTGCTTTTGATTATGTGACCCGGCTTTGATTTCTGTGATTCGGCTTTGGTTGCTGTTACCCGGCTTTGGGTTTTGTGACCCGGCTTTGGTTTCAATGACCCGGCTTTGGTTTTTGTGACCCGCCTTTGGTTTCTGTGACCTGGCTTTGATTTCTCAGACCCGGCTTTGGTTTTTGTGACCCGGCTTCGGGATCTCTGACCCGGCTTTGGTTACGGTGACCCAACTTTGGTCACTGTGATCCGGCTTTGTTTCTGTGACCCGGCTTTGGTTTTTGTGGCCAGGCTTTGGTTGTTGTGACCCGGCTTTGGTTTGTGTGACTTGGCTCTGGTTTGCCTGACCTGTCTCTGGTTTCTGTGACCCGGCTTTGGTTTCCGTGACCCGGCTTTGGTTTCTTTGACCCGACTTTGGTTTTTGTGACCCAGCTTTGGTTTCTATGACCCGGCTTTGGTTTATGTGACCCGGCATTGGTGCTTGTGACCCGGTTTGTTTCTATTTGACCATGCTGTGTTTTGTTTGTCCCGACTTTTTGATTATGTGACTCGGCTTTGATTCCTATGACCTCGTTTTGGTTTTTGTGATCCGGCTTTGGTTTCTGTGACCCGACAATGGTTTCTATGGCCCGACTTTGGTTTCTGTGGCCCGGTTTCAGTTTCTGTGACCCGGCTTTGGTTTTTGTGACCCGGCTTTGGTTTCGGTGACCCGGCTTTGGTTTTTGTGACCCGGCTTTGGTTTCTGTAATCCAGCTTTGGTTTTTGTGGACTGCCTTTTGTTTTTAAGATCCGGTTTTGGTTTATGTGACTTGTTATTGGTTTCTTTGGCTTGGCTTTAGACCCTCTGTCACACGGCTTTGGCTATTTTGACTCGGCTTTGGTTGTTGTGACCCAACTTTGGTTTTTGTAACCCGGCTTTGGTTTTTGTGACCCGATTTTGGTTTCTGTGACCTTGCGTTGGTTTGTGTGACTCGTCTTTGGTTTCAATGACCCGGCTTTGGACCCTCTATGACCCGGCTTTGGTTTTTGTAACCTGGCTTTGGTTTATATGACCCGGCTTTGGGTTTTGTGACCCGGTTTTGGTTTGTGTGACTCGTCTTTGGTATCTGTGACCCAGCTTTGGACCCTCTGTGATCCGCCTTTGGTTTTTGTGACCCGGCTCTGGTTTTTGTCACCCGGCTTTGGTTTCTGTGACCCGCCATTGGCTTTCGTGACCCGGCTTTGGGTTTTATGACCCGGCTTTGGTTTTTGTGACCCGTCTTTGGTTTCTGTGACCGGCTTTGGTTTTTGTAACTCGGTGTTTGTTTCTGTGACCCGGCTTTGGTTTCTATGACCCGGCTTTTGTTTTTGTGACCCGGCTTTGGTTTCTGTGACCCAGCTTTGGTTTACGTGACCAGGGTTTGGTTTATGTGACCCTGGTTTTGTTTATATGACCCGGCTTTGGTTTCTATGACCCGGTTTTTGTTTCTGTTACCCGGCTTTGGTTTATGTGACATGGGTTTGGTATCCGTGACCCAGTCTTGGTTTATGTGAACCGGCTTTGGTTTCTGGGACCCGGCTTTGATTTTTGTGACCCGTCTTTGGTTTATGTGACCCGCCTTTGGTTTACGTGACCCGGCTTTGGTTTCTGTGACCCGGCTTTGGTTTATGTGACCCGGCTTTGGTTTGTGTAACCCGGCTTTGGACCCTCAGTGGCCCATCTTTGGTTTCTGTGACCTGGCCTTGGTCACAAATTTGAAAGCCGGGTCACCGAGGGTCCAAAGCCGGGTCACAGTAACCAAAGCCGGGTCACACAACCAAAAGCCGGGTCACAAAAATCAAAGCCAGGTCACAAAACCCAAAGCCGGGTCACAAAAACCAAAGCCGGGTCATTGAAACCAAAGCTGCATCACAAAAACCAAAGCCAGGTCATAGGAACCAGAGCCGGATCACAGAAACCAAAGCCATGTCAAAGAAACGAGAGCCGGTTCAAAGAAACCAAAGCCGGATCACAAAAACCAAGACAAGGTCACAAAAACCAAACTCGGGTCAAAGAAACCAAAGCCGATCCCAGAAGCCAAAGGCGGGTCAGAGAAACAAAAGTCGGGTCACATAAACCAAAGCCGGGTCACACATACCAAAGCCAGGTCACAGAAACCAAAGCCGGGTCATAGAAACCAAAGCCGGGTCACAGAAACCAAAGCCGGATCACATAAACCAAAACCGGGTCACAGAAACCAAAGCGGGGTCAACGAACCATAGCCAGAGCACATAAACCAAGGCCCTGTCGTATAAACCAAAGCCGGGTCACATGAACCAAAGCCGGGACACAAAATCCAAAGCCGGATCACAGAAACATAAGCCAGGTCACAGCAACCAAAGCCAGGTCACCCAACCAGAGCCGGGTCACAGAAACCAAAGCGGGGTCATCGAAACCAAAGCCGGGTCACAGAAACCAAAGCCGGGTCACAGAAACCAAAGACGGGTCATAGAAACCAAAGCCGGGTCCCAAAAACCAAAGCCGGGTCATTAAAACCAAATACGGGTCACAAAACCAAAGCCGGGTCCTAGAAACCAAAGACGGGGCACATAAACCAAAGCCGGGTGACATAAACCAAATCCGGGTCACATAAACGAAAGCCAGGTCAGAGAAACCAGAGCCGGGTCACAGAAACCAACGCCTTGACACAAAAAACAAGGCCGGGTCACAAAAACCAAAGCCAGGTTACAGAAACCTAAGCCGGGTCACAAAACCCAAAGCCGGGTCACAAAAACCAAAGTCGGGTCACTGAACCCAAAGCCGGGTCACATAAACCAAAGCTGGGTCACTGAAACCAAAGCCGGGTCACAGAAACCAAAGCTGGGTCACAAAAACCAAAGTCCGGTCATTAAAACCAAAGCCGGGTCACAGAAACCAAGGCCGGGTCACAAAAACCAAAGTCAGGTCACTGAAACCAAAGCCGGGTCACAGAAACCAAAGCCGGGTCACAAAAACCAAAGTCGGGTCACACAAACCAAAGCCGGGTAACTGAAACCAAAACCAAGTCGGAGAAACAACTGCTGAGTCACGGAAACCAGAGCCGGGCCATGGAAACCAAAGCCTGGTCACGAAAACCTATGCCTGGACACAGCATCCAAAGCTAGATCACAGGAACATAAGGCGTGTCACAGCAACCAAAGCCTGGTCACAGAAAGAATTGCCGAGTCACGGAAAACAGAGCCGGTTCACAGAAAGAAAAGCCGGGTCGCACAAACCAAAACCAGGTCACAAAAACCAAAACCATGTCTAAGAAACAAAAGCCGGGTCAGAGAAACCAAAGCCGGGTCACAGAAACCAAAGCTGGGTCACTAAATCCAAAACCGGGTCACGGAAACCAAAGCCGGGTCACAGCAACCAAAGCCGGGTCACGGAAACCAAAGCCGGGTCACAGAAACAAAAGCCGAGTCATGAAGAACAAAGCCGGGTCACAGAAAGCAAAGCCGGGTCACACAAACCAAAGCAAGGTCACAAAAACCAAAGCCAAGTCAGAGAAACGAAAGCCGGTTCACATAAACCAAAGCCGGGTCACATAAACCAAAGCCGGGTCACAGAAACCAAAGTCGGGCCAGAGAAACCAAAGCCGGGTCACAGAAACCAAAGCCGGGTCAGAGAAACCAAAGCCGGGTCACAGACAACAAAGCCGGGTCATAGAAACCAAAGCTGGGTCCCATAAACCAAAGCCGTGTCACATAAACCAAAGCCGGGTCACAGAAACCAAAGCCGGGTCACAGAAACCAAAGCCGGGTCAGAGAAACCAAAGCCGGGTCACAGACAACAAAGCCGGGTCATAGAAACCAAAGCTGGGTCCCATAAACCAAAGCCGTGTCACATAAACCAAAGCTGGGTCACACAAACCAAAGGCGGATCACATAAACCAAAACCGGGTCACAGAAACCAAAGCCACGTCAACAAACCAAAGCTGGAGCACATAAACTGAAGCGCAGCCATATAAACCAAAGCCGGGTCATAGAAACCAAAGCCGGGTCACAGAATCCAAAGCCGGAACATTGTCGCGCCTCTTACTGTCCCTGCCGCTACACTGGCTACTTCTGCCTTGGATGCTTCTAAGGCTGTTCGTGTATCTTCCATTATCTGTGCTTCCATGGCCTTTGTTTCCGCCAATGCTCCTGCTGTTGCCTCTGTTGCTGCAGCCGTTATTTCTGCCTCCGCTGCTACTGTTACCTCCGCTTGCGCGGCTGCTACCGCAGCCTATGCATCCATCAAGATTTCCTTCATGAGCTGCTCTGCAGTCTCCTGTTCTGCCTTGGCCGCCGCCTCGCGCTCCTGGGTCGCTTGATTTTCAAACTCCGCAGCCTCCGCGACAGCTTGCTCCATCTTAGCTGCTCCTGCTTCCCATACCTTCCGCAGGCGTTCCTGCATGTTCTTTAGTTGAGGGGTGATTTGGACGTATTCACGTGCCTCTTCCACTTCCACATCTTTCCTGCTCTTCTCCTCCCGGTAAACTTCAGCCGCCTCCTTGGCCCAATGTCGCACTTCCTCTTCCCTGAGTGGCAGTTTCTGCTCCCGTACCGCGGTCCAAAGTCCACCCGCAACTGCCGTTGCCACTCTGGTGCGTGGTATGTTTTGCAGCATCAGCGTCCAGCACCTTTCCATGGCCAGCATCCATTGCCCCTCCGGCACCTGAGTTCCAGCCATCCGCGACTGCTCCGTTTGTGGGTACTGAACGCTCCACTTGGCGTACGTTAGGTTGAGCAAGTATCCCCACCTCCACTCATCAGCTGCGGATCTTCGTCGCGGAGCTTCCGCCGACCCTGGTGTCTGTTTGTTCAGCTGATAGAGGATGAGGGCTCTGGCCCTTTCCTGAAGCAGATGCACGTAGCGTCCTTCTGGGCTGCTGCGCTGGTCCCTCCGCACCCTGAGCCACCACACTCGAGCAGCCTCTAGTGACGGATCCGGTCGTTCAGTGTCGAGGAATTGCGCGACTCCTGTCATGTCGCTTGCCAGCTTTGGGTTGATACTCAGAATGTCTCTTAGGGCCAAGACGAGGCGTTCCGCGCCTGCCGTCTCTAGCAGTTGTACCTGCCTCTCGTGTAGCCCGAGGGCTATCGCTCCTGTTGCCGCTCCCCTCAGTACCACCNGTTAGGTTGAGCAAGTATCCCCACCTCCACTCATCAGCTGCGGATCTTCGTCGCGGAGCTTCCGCCGACCCTGGTGTCTGGTCGTTCAGCTGATAGAGGATGAGGGCTCTGGCCCTTTCCTGAAGCAGATGCACGTAGCGTCCTTCTGGGCTGCTGCGCTGGTCCCTCCGCACCCTGAGCCACCACACTCGAGCAGCCTCTAGTGACGGATCCGGTCGTTCAGTGTCGAGGAATTGCGCGACTCCTGTCATGTCGCTTGCCAGCTTTGGGTTGATACTCAGAATGTCTCTTAGGGCCAAGACGGGGCATTCCGCGCCTGGCGTCTCTAGTAGTTGTACCTGCCTCTCGTGTAGCCCGAGGGCTATCGCTCCTGTTGCCGCTCCCCTCAGTACCACCTGCCACATCTTGCCGAACACAGAATCCGCAAACTCCTCGCGCATCAACCCCGGCACTTCCGCCAGCAGTTGAAGCATGATGCTGCTTACGACTTCGAGCAGCAAGGCATCCTTGGACTGTTCTCCGCTCTCCCCCAAAATTTCTTCAAGGTACGTTCCTGCTTCCTCCATCACTGTTCTTGCCCCCAACAGGGGATACACGGGTTGCCGGTTTGGGCTTCCGTGCAAGGTTGGTGGCGAGTGGGAGAGTGCCGTTACCGCCACGGAGGGATCCGTGTCCGCATAGCTGGCCTTCCGCGGATACATCATTTTTCCCGCGGAGTTGCGGTGGATTTTTGCCTGATAGTGATGCCCCTAACCCCCCTTTTTCTCAAGACTCTATCCCAGAGTCTCGCTCGCGCAACAGGCGCGTGAACTTCCCTTGCGGTCCTGGCCGCTACCGGTGTCGGCAGGGACGGCAGTATGTTTCCACCTCCCCGCCCTCTCGTTGGTACTTCGCAGAACATTCCTGATGTACGCACAGCTGGCATCCCTCACATCAAGCTCATGCGGTGATGTCTCCCGCTTCCAATCTCTTTTTGCAGGTTGAGCAGTGTGGGGTCCGCTCATATGTCCTGCAGCTGGTACAGCGGTACACCATGTGTCCCTCCTCACTCCTTCCAACCCCTGTGGCGCACTGCGCATGGACCCATCCTCCGCAGTGTTCAGAGTGACATGCCATCCCCGTGACGATCCCTCCACATCCATCTCCGCAGCATCGCAATCCGGAGTTCATCGTTCCCTAGTCCTCTTTTCGGGATTGAGCGAGGCATCGGTGATAGGTCCACATCCCTTCCTTACATCTCTTTCCACATCTCAGCTGACACATCCTCAGGCACATACCACACCCTTTCCCGAACTCGGCCATCCCTTCCTGACAGGCAGCGCATGCAGGCTCTCGGGTTTCTGCGTTGAAGCTGAGGTAGCAGTTTGTCTCCAGGAGCTCGTTGCCCACGCATTGGTGACATTGGCCCTTCCAAGCGGAGTTGCCCGTCACTAGGCCTCCGCGGTGGGCGGACCTCATGCAGGCAACGCACTTTTCCTCATCCTGCACCGTCTTCAGACAAGTGGGATATGCCGCGGATTGATCCCTTCCCCCATCCGCTTCCTCTTCTTTTGACTCTTCCTCTTCTTCGTCCTTGTTCACTCGGGGTGCCTTGCGGATTCCTTGCCGCCTTTCAATCTCCTCCTTGCACCTTCTACAAACCGCGGCCCCACTTTGCCCTCCGCGCTTGTCACGAGGCGGCACCAGGCAACCAGTACAGATATGGCGGTGGCATCCACTACAATCCTGCACTTCCACTCCCACCATTGGCCGCACTGAGCACACCTCCTCTCTTCCATTTCCTTCTACCTCCTTTCTTCTGCCGCGACACGTCCTTCTGTCTGCCAATGTCTCATTGTAGCCCCAGATACTGTGCGCGGACCTTTCCGTCGCTCACTGGGCCCCTCCTCTTCCTCCTCCTCCTCTTCCTCTGGGTCCCACCTTCCGCGGGGTGGTGCTCCCCCGGCGCCAGGTCCCACTCCTTCTTCCTCCTGTCGTATCTTCACAGCTTCCTCCTCAGCCGCCTCCCTCAGGCATCGCAAGCAGGTGCGGTTTCTTCCGATACAAGTCTTAGAGGCCCCGCCGGCATGTTGATGCGCGGGCTTCCCGCATACCCGGTACACCACTTTTAGTTGTGGCTCTACGGGGAGATTTTCCTCGCACCACACACATGGGCCAGTGTAGGTAGCCAGGGTCTTGGGGCTCATCGGTACCCCGGTCCGCGGTGGCGTTTCCCGGGATGGTTGCTGGGTTTCTTCTGCCGGGGTCTGACGTTTGGGCACGCCTGCAGATTCCCTCTTTGTCCGCTCCCGCTGTCCCTTTTGTTCCGGCTGCTGCTCCGGCCTCGGCTGCTCTTGTCGTGGTTCCCTCCTCACCTCATCCGCGGCCAATTCGCGGACATCAGATCCTCCTCCTCCACCTCCTCAGGTTCCTGACTCCACTCCTCCTCCTGTTGTGATACTCGTTCTTCACAGATGTCCAGTACCTCTTCCGCTCTCCACCCCTGCGAGCCCTTCTGCTGTCCCAGGGGCGGTAGACGACTTCCTGTCCCTGGGATGTGCGTTTGCCATGCCAGCGGCAGCAGCACAAACTCAATGGCCAAATAGCTGCAGTCGCTGAATCCTTGCGGTCCCTCCAACCATACCTGCCCTGCTTCAACGCTGGCCACGCGGTACACCTCCCGTGGCTCTCCCGCTTCTCGTCGCGCATTGGGGAAGGGGCGGAGATACACCAAGTGGCCCTCTTCGATGGGCCCATGGTTCAACCGTCGGTTGGCCGCGTCACATCCTCGCCAGGCAGTAACAGAACCCCTCAGCCTTGCTTCCGCTCGCATTGCCCTCGTTCTCTCACAGCGCTCTCGAAACCATTCCGCGACTTTCCTATCTTCCTCCTCCACCGAACGCTTCCCTTGTTCCTCCGGGGCAAGTGGCAGCCTCAACGGTTTCTGAGGCAACCCCATTGTCGCTCGCGCTGGTTGGCCAAAAAGCAGCATGTGAGGTGAGAAGGAGGTTGCGCGACTAGGTGTTATGTTGATGAAGTACGCCGTCTTCTTCAGCTTCTCCGCCCAGCTGCTACCCTCCGCGGTGGCCACTACTCGCTCCAATATCTCATGCACCCGCTCCACTTGTCCGTGGGACTCTGGTCTGTACCGCCCGGAGTGCACGTGGCAAACCCCCCATTCCTCAAGCTCCTCTCTGAAGACCCCCATGAATTCGGTGCCGTTGTCGCTGTGTACCACGCTGCATCCACCATAACGGTAGAAGATTTCTTCGTGGATGAACTTTGCTACGGTGGCAGAGCTCTTGTTGGGCACGGCGCGGACCCAAATGTACTTCGTGAAGTGGTCTACCGTTGCAATCCAATATCCGTTCCCTTGGTTGCGGTGCACACGAGGGCCGTGGAAGTCGATTATGATTTTCTCCAGCGGTTCACCGATGGGGGAGGGTTGAAACAACGGCTGGTCTCGTGGTGTAGTCTTCCGCGCGCACTCACAGGGAGCGCAATGCTGCACCACCTCTTTAATGAGGGCCACCAGGTTAGGCACATGGACAATGGGTGCTAGTCGGTCCTTTAGTGCCTGTATGCCGGTGTGATGATGACGGTGGTAAGCCTCCACCACCGCCTTCTGAAGTGTGGGTGGAAGTACCCACAGGACCCGCGGAGTCACTTTCCACAGGCGGCCCTCTTCCCATGCGTAGTGCTCACACAGACAGGCCAAGTCACCCTTCTTCCTTCGATCGAGTTCCACACCTAGCCGTGTCTCCAGATCCGCGTACACCTTTTGCGCCTACGCCTTCTGCTGCTCCTTGCTGCTTGCGCGGAGGAGGATATGGGCGGTCTGCCAAATCCGCCAGTCCTACATCTCCATTAGTCCCTTTCTTCCCGCTTTCTCTGCCACTGCTTCCCCCGGCTTTTGCTTTGTCTCCAGCACTCGCGCTGGCAATCCGCGGGCTTGCCTCGCCTCCTGCTCCGCCTTCATGATCTCGAATTTCCTGCGGTTATCTTCATCATAGATTGGCGGCTCCCTGTCTCACGAGTCAGGTGCAGGGAACAACCGCATGATCCCCACCCCCCGCAGCTCTCCTTCATCCCACTGGTCGCGTAGTCTAATCTCAGTGGGTCCTCCCAGCCGTCTGCCGCATCAGCCAGCGCGGTGCAACTCAATCACCTCCTCATTTTTCTGCGGAGCTGCCCCTAGAGCTTGCAACACTCCCTGGCTCCGTGTGAGGGGCTGCTCCTCCTTCGACTCTCCCGGTGATTCACTGATCTTAGAAACCACCATCACTGTTGCTTCCTTTTGCCCACGTCCCTGTTGTTCTACCCCTTCACGGACATCCGTCCCAGCTGCCTCTCCCAGAGCAGGGCGCAGCGGGAGCGGCACCATTTCCGCGGGCATGTTGACCTTGCACAAGACTGCCATCAGGAGCTCTACCGCTTGCGCGGCCTCCCGCTGAGCTTGCGCCAGTTGTTCGGGGGTGACACTAGAGCCCCCGTGTGTTCGAGGCTGTTTCCTTGGTTCCGCGGTCGCTATTTCTCCTGCCTTCCTTTTTCCCTTTGAGGCGGGAGTGGGTTCCTCCGGGGGAGTCTGCTCTGGCTCCTTGCTCCGGCTGTCATCAGTTGCGGTTGCTGCCTCTCTGGTCTGGCTGGCTATTTCTGCAGCTCTCTTCACCACCGCCGCCACTCGGGTCTTGAGTTGTGCCTTCCGCCGGAGAACCCTGTGGGACATCTCTGGGGGGTGGTGCCTAGTCTTGTACTTTTTCGCCGTCGGATCTGCCCCTTCCACGGTTGCATGCTTCTTTGCTGTTGTCGCACCTCTTACTGTCCTTGCCGCTACACTGGCTACTTCTGCCTTGGCTACTTCTAAGGCTGTTCGTGTATCTTCCATTGTCTGTGCTTCCATGGCCTTTGTTTCCGCCACTGCTGCTGCTGTTGCCTCTGCTGTTGCTGCCGTTATTTTTGCCTCCGCTGCTGCTGTTACCTCCGCTTGCGCGGCTGCTACCAAAGCCTCTGGATCCATCAAGATTTCATTCATGAGCTGCTCTATAGTCTCCTGTTCCGCCTTGGCCGCCGCCTTGCGCTCCTGGGTTGCTTGAACTTCAACCTCCGCAGCCTCCGCGGCAGCTTGCTCTGTCTCAGCTGCTTCTGCTTCCCATACCTTCCGCAGGCGTTCCTGCATGTTCTTTAGTTGAGGGGTGATTTGGGCGTATTCACGTGCCTCTTCCACTTTCGCATCTTTCCTGCTATTCTCCTCTCGGCAAACATCAGCCGCCTCCTTGGCCCAATGTCGCACTTCCTCTTCTCTGAGTGGCAGTTTCTGCTCCCGTACCGCGGTCCAAAGTCCACCCGCAACTGCCGCTGCCACTCTGGTGCGTGGTATGTTTTGCAGCGTCAGCGTCCAGCACCTTTCCGTGGCCAGCATCCATTGCCCCCCGGCACCTGAGTTCCAGCCATCCACGACTGATCCGTTTGTGGGTATAGAACGCTCCACTTGGCGTATGTTAGGTTGAGCAAGTATCCCCACCTCCACTCATCAGCTGCGGATCTTCGTCGCGGAGGTTCCGCCAACCCTGGTGTCTGGTCGTTCAACTGATAGAGGATGAGGGCTCTGGCCCTTTCCTGAAGCAGATGCACGTAGCGTCCTTCTGGGCTGCTGCGCTGGTCCCTCCGCACCCTGAGCCACCACACTCGAGCAGCCTCTAGTGACGGATCCGGTCAATCATTGTCGAGGAATTGCGCGACTCCTGTCATGTTGCTTACCAGCTTTGGGTTGATACTCAGAATGTCTCTTAGGGCCAAGGCGAGGCGTTCCNGGTTCCGCCAACCCTGGTGTCTGGTCGTTCAACTGATAGAGGATGAGGGCTCTGGCCCTTTCCTGAAGCAGATGCACGTAGCGTCCTTCTGGGCTGCTGCGCTGGTCCCTCCGCACCCTGAGCCACCACACTCGAGCAGCCTCTAGTGACGGATCCGGTCAATCATTGTCGAGGAATTGCGCGACTCCTGTCATGTTGCTTACCAGCTTTGGGTTGATACTCAGAATGTCTCTTAGGGCCAAGGCGAGGCGTTCCGCGCCTGCTGTCTCTAGCAGTTGTACCTGCCTCCTGTGTAGCCCGAGCGCTATCGCTCCTGTTGCCGCTCCCCTCAGCACCACCTGCCACATCTTGCCGAACAGAGAATCCGCAAACTCCTCGCGGATCAACCCCGGCACTTGCGCCAGCAGTTGAAGCATGATGCTGCTTACGACTTCGAGCAGCAAGGCATCCTTGGGCTGTTCTCCGCTATCCCCCGAACTTTCTTCAAGGTACGTTTGTGCTCCCTCCATCACTGTTCTTGCCCCCAACAGGGGATACACGGGTTGCCGGTTCGGGCTTCCGTGCGAGATTGGTGGCAAGTGGGAGAGTGCCGTTACTGCCGCGGAGGGAGCTGGGGACGTAAGTGCCTGGGCTCCTTCTTGCGGGCTGGGTGTCGGCATAGCAGCTGCTTTCCCAGTTGCTTGCATCGTTCCATCCGCGGGTTCCATGCGCCTGAAGGTCCGTGTTGGAGGTGTGCTTGTGGTCGGGCTCTGTTGTGATGAACCTGTCGATCTCGCCGCTGGTGGCGTGGCTTGTGTTGGTGTCCCTTCCGCGGGGCTTGGCCGCGGTGGAATGCCCGCTGCTGGTGTCGGGGTTTGTGTCGAGGTTACGCCTGCGGCAGGGCTGGGTCGCGGTGAGGCCGCAGCTACTACTGGCGTGGCTGTCACTGGTGTTGGCCGGGACCCCGTTGCCGCCATCCGTGACGCTAGAATTATTTTCTGTGGTTTTCTTGTAGTGGGACCCGACCAGTGTGGGGCCGCCACCCTTGCCGGTGGTGTCGGTGCCCGTGTCTGCTGGTTTCCTGTGTCCGTGTTTAGAGCAGGGCGCCGCAGNCCCCCCCCCCCCCCCCCGTTGACGAAGGCGCAGACCCCAAGCCGTGCTGGCGAGCCATGGTACTGGTTCTGTTGGTGACTGCCGAGCTTCGCGTAATACGTTGTGTATGTCGTGTGCATGTGAGAGTCAGAGCCAGGGTTGGCAGTGTCGAGCTGGAGAGTGGTCGGGGCAAAGTGAAGAGTGGAGTGAATGATCGAATACCAGAACTCAAAATGAGGTTGAGGATGCCGTAGCCTAGCAGTATATCTCCTTTGCGCAGTGCGAGCCAATCCGCCGCCAGCAGGATGTCGTACGTGCGGACATCGCAGATTTGGACGGTATGCACTACATGCACATTGGCCACCTGCATAGGGAAGCCCGCGACTTGTCCGAGCGGTGCGTCGATTTCTCGAGTGGAGATAGAGAAGCGGAGCCGAGTAGGTCGGATGATGTGCTGCATGTGGAGTGAGCGGATCATTCGGAGCGCAATCGTGGTGTGCGTGGCGCCGGTGTCCACGATGGCCACGAACTTGCGTCCCTGTATCCACACGTAACACCATGCCACGTGGACCTCAGATGGTGCGGATGGTCCAGGAATGAGCGCCGCTGGGGATTAGGAACGAGGAGAGCGTGCGGCGGCATCATGCACGCGAGCATGGGTGAGGAGGATGCATCTGGACAGCAGGCGGGTACCGATAATGTTTCCGCTCGTGCATGAGAGGCGGATACCGAGAGAAGAAAGGGATGGATTGTGAGTGGTGAAGAGGGCTCGGAGACTCGCCGCGGACTCAGGGGAATGAAGGAGGAAGTCGACTAAGGAGAGGGAATGGCGGTTCTCGAGGAGTGGTGTAGTGGTAATGGGAGGAGTTGGTGGGTTGCGAGAGGTTTCGGTCCGTGATGCAGTGGTGGTAAGTTGTGCGGTTCGGGATGGTGCATGGCGTTGGGGAAGATGGGGGGTGATCTCCTCAAGTGTCCATCCGCGGATCGCGGGGTTGTACCGTCTGGCGAGCTGGAGCCCTGACTTGGAAATGGAGGGCAGGGTCTCCGCGGGTGTTTCTGCCGCGGTGGGGTCGAGTTCATTCAGGAGTTGCAAGGCGACCTCCTGTTCATCCTCGTCAAATTCCCGTGCCACTCCCTCCCATTGTGCTTCAGCGTTTGTTGGCAATGCCAGGATATCCGGGGAGTGTTCCGCGGTAGCTGATGGCAGCGGGGCAGGTTCTGGCCAGTCGAGGCGCGCGAGTCGGCTAAGAGCGTCCGCGTTGCGGTTAGCGTTTGCAGGCTGGTACTTGNGCAGTGGTGGTAAGTTGCGCGGTTCGGGATGGTGCATGGCGTTGGGGAAGATGGGGGGCGATCTCCTCAAGTGTCCATCCGCGGATCGCGGGGTTGTACCGTCTGGCGAGCTGGAGCCCTGACTTGGAAATGGAGGGCAGGGTCTCCGCGGGTGTTTCTGCCGCGGTGGGGTCGAGTTCATTCAGGAGTTGCAAGGCGACCTCCTGTTCATCCTCGTCAAATTCCCGTGCCACTCCCTCCCATTGTGCTTCAGCGTTTGTTGGCAATGCCAGGATATCCGGGGAGTGTTCCGCGGTAGCTGATGGCAGCGGGGCAGGTTCTGGCCAGTCGAGGCGCGCGAGTCAGCTAAGAGCGTCTGCGTTGCGGTTAGCGTTTGCACGCTGATACTTGATTTTCATGTTGTAGCCTTGCAGGAGGAGTGCCCACTTGGCAAGAATGCCTTCATGATTCTGGGTGGTGAATAGCCATTGGAGAGCCTGAAGGTCCGTCAGGACCGTGAACGGTTTGCCATCTTTTATGTAGTCGCAGAAGTGTTGGAGGGCCCACAGGACAGCCAGGCACTCGCCCTTCACCGGCGGGTACCTTCGTTCCCCCTCAGTGAGGACGCGGCTGGCATACACAATCACCTTCTGGGTCGGTTCTTGCACTGTCTGGGATAGGATAGCGTCCAACCCATCCCTTGACCAGTCAGTAGTGATGGAGAATGGTAGGTTGAAGTCAAGGAACTCGAGCATAGGTGCCGTGACGAGTCGATGTTTGATCTCATTCCAGGCATCCGCGCATTCTGGGGTTCAGTCAAAGGGCACGTCCTGGTGCGTCAGATGCTGGAGTGGCTTGATGATGCGTGCGTGATCGCGGATAAACTTTCGGTAGAAAGAGACGAAGCCCAGGATGATCTTGACTTGTCCCGCGGATGTGGGCTGACGCCATTCTTGCACCGTTGCAATTTTCTCAGGGTCAGTTTTGATGCCATCCGCGCTCATCACGAAACCAAGGAACGCGATCTCCCCGGCTCCAATGGAGCACTTGGCTGCTTTGAGCTTGAGGTTGGCTTTGCGGAGAGCAGCAAATACGGTGGCCAAGGATGAGAACAGCTCTTCAAAGCTGTGGGCCGCAACCATGATGCCGTCGATGTAGCAACTGACGTTGGGGATGCCGCGGAGGGTGGAGTCCATGACTCGTTGGAACATCGCGCTTGCGTTGTAGAGTCCAAAGGACATGCGTGTAAACGCGTACCGCCCCTCTGGTGTCACAAATGCTGTCTTGGCAATGGAATCCGGGTGCATGGGGACAGCATGGAAGGCAGCCTTGATGTCCAGTTTTGCAAATCATCCGCGAGCCTGTTGCCGCTCTTGTATGTCAACGATGAGGGGCATGGGGTATGCATCTTCTTCGGTCACTCGGTTGAGGTCGCGGAAGTCGACGTAAAATCGCTTGGATCCGTCCGGCTTCCCTACAATGACCAAGTTGGCCCGCCAGGGGCTGACGATGGGGACGATCACCCCTTGCGCTTTCAGTTCCGCGAGCCCTTCTGTGATGCTTTTCTCTTGATCAGGGAGGATGCGTCGCACCTTCTGTTTTGTGGGTGCGGAGTCCCCCGTGGAGATGACGTGATACGCTTCCACGACTCCTAAGTCAACTGCAGATCTAGCAAAGATGTCCGCAAACGAGTCCAGCAAGTTGGAGAAGTCTTGCCGCTGCGTGAGTGAGAGTCGTGAGTGGAGTATGTGGTCTCATTTTGGTGGTGGTGTCGGTACTGTTTCGCGGAGGGCATAAACTTCCTCTTCTTCCTCCAGTAGGAGGCTAGTTCCAAAGACTCGTTGTCCCCGATTCCATAATCCTACGAGGTTGGTCTGCACGTCGGGCTCCGTGGACTCCTCCGCGCGGTCCTGCCAGTCACTGGTTGAGACATGCTTTACGACAGGTACCTCCGTTGGAAGGGAGTGGGCCTTGCCTGAATGAGTTTGCGAGTCTTCGATCGCGGCATCCAATAGGGAGAAGGATCCACCGCCGGTCACGGGAAGTGCCACTCTGTCACCAATGGTGATAAGGCAGTACGTTTCTTCTCTAGACGCAGAGCTTAGCTGCATGATTCCCAGGGAAAATAGGAGATTGGCTTGTCGTGGCACTAAGTAATCCATGTCCAGGAGTACGTCATACGTCCGCGCTTGCGTGACTTGGACGTTCACTGGTTCATGAAGGGACCCCACTTGTATGGGAAGGCCGTGGACTTCCCCGTCTCCCTGATCCATCCCTCCCGCCGAGTTAGTGAAGATGCGGCGTGTAGGAAGCGTGCGGTCCGCCCATCCGACCACGAGGAGGACGCCGAACGCCAAGGTGGTGTGGGTGGCTCCTGTGTTGATGATGGCCAAAAACCTCCTCTCGCAGATCCAGACCACATAGCAGGCGACCTCGTAGTGGCTGTCGTCCTGTCGCGGTGGTTCCAGAGGCTGTGGTGCCCATCCCCATTCCTCGTCCGCGAGACCTAGAGCCAGCGATGCTTTGGGTACCGCGCAACGAGTGTTCATTGTGCCGGGAGCTGTCGTGACGCAGTTGAGTGAGATACCCATAGTTCGGAGGCGTTGGTTAGCCTTGTTGAACTCCTCCTTCAGGCACGGCACCAGCTCAGGGTGGATGCAGAGAAACTCAAAGAATTTAACTTCTGCAACTAGAGTATTAAAGAGTCGCTGGACAGGGTCAATGTTCTCCTCCGCGATCCTGGTAGGCGCTTGTGCAGGCAAAGGCGGTTGCTCCTCTATCGGGGTTGGTGGCTTTGCCTGTCGTTTCTTTCCTGGTGCGACGGTGCGGTGTACAATGGCCTCTGAGAGTCTCTCCTCCGCTTCCTCAGCCTTCCGTCTCAAATCCTCCTGTACCCTGGCTGCCTCCTGCAGGTTTCATCCGCGCAAACCCAGTTTCTGAGCTTCAGCAATGAGGGTCATTCCTTCAGTAGTGGGGGGCACCTCTGTGGTCTCGTCCTCCGCCATTGGTAATCCCAATTTGATGTTGCGGGCCCCGCTTGCAGAGTTCGCGGATGCCGGTGGGTTGGGAAAAATGCCCTGACCGCCGGGCTAACTTGGGATGGATGTTCCTGTGCCGGCCTTGCCTACTGCTGTTGCTGCGGCCCTGGCCATGCCTGATTGTAATAGTGCTGCCACTGCTGCACCATGGGGTCTAAGGCAGGTGGTTCGGGGCGCGGTGCCGTCTGTCGCTTTCGCGGGCAGTCTCAGGCGATGTGCTCCAAACTTTGACACATGTAGCAAGCTTTTGGCTTTTGCTGCTGCGGAAGATGCGTGTGTGAGGATGCAGTGGTATCGCTACCTTGGTATTGTCGGGTGGACCGCTGCCGGGTGAAGATGGCTGTGGCGTCTTGGACCGCCTCTTGGAGGGATAGGTAGCGGTCAGCAATCATTAGACTCCTGATCCCATCTGGGAGTGCGCGGATGAGATTCTGTAGCAGGACCCATAGCGGCAGTCCTTCCCCTTGCGGGCTTTTAGCCATAGAGGCCCAGGTGAGAAACTGATCCAAAAATTGGCAGATGTCCTCATCCTTGCGCATCACCTCTTTCTCAAATTTCCGCAGCGCTTCTTCTTTCATCAATTGTTTGAAGCGCTCGATGAGGGCGTTGCCGAAGTCCTCAAACGACGGGAAGGGAGCTCGCGCATTATACCAATCCGCTGCCACCCCTTGGAGGTGGAGCTCTGCAGTGGCGAGACATAGGTCGGGCGGAATCCAGCCAATACTGGCGTAGAGAGTGATCTATTGAAGCCAGACCCAGGGGTCTTCCTCCGGGGCACCCTTGAAGGAGTCTAATCGGGGAATGTTGGCAGGCTCGGAGCGGATGTATTGTAGTTGTGGTACGCTGCTGCGGTTAGCCACATGCGATATCGGAAGGCTTGCAGATGGAGTTGCGGAGTATCCAGTCGTAGGGATTGGCATCTATGGTTGTGTCGCGGTCGTGGGAAGACTGACTTGCGTGGGAGGGGGAACCATGTACCAGGAAGAGGGAGTGGTTGAGGAGGCAGTGTAGGGTGTTGAGAAGAATGCTGTCCTAGGCGGCGGGACCGGAGTCTCCTGCACGTGTACTGCCGCTGTTTGCGGTATCCAATACATCTGAGCCGGTGGGGTTGCAGCTGAGGCATGGGGGTGAATTTCTGGTCCCGCGCTGGTAGTCAGGTGCGGGTTCCCCGGTAGCTGCTGTGGGGGCAAGTACACGTTGCTGTGTGCAACCTGTGTTGGCAATGAGGTCTGGTGGGTCCCTCCAACTGGCATTGCTCCAACTGGCTACTGGTGGGGGAGCTGTTGATGGGTGATCATGGGCATCTGCGGTATCATGTTGGGCACAAGCGTGTGTGGCACCATTCCAACCGTCACTAGGCCCATCTGCTGCTGCGCCTGGTTTGTCCACAGTGCTTGTGTGACTACAGGAGACTATGTTATATTCGCTGGTTGTGCTCCGCTTCCAACCATCTGCTGTTGATGGCTCGTTAGCGGGGTCCCGGTTAGGAGAGGCGGAAGCGTGTTCCTTTGTTGGACCGTTCCCCCTCCGGGCAGAGGTATCTGTGGTGGCGGCTGCGTGATCGTGAGCGGCCCTGCCATTGCCCCCACTTGCACCATGAGCTCCGGTGGTAGATGCGGTGGTTGCTGTAGTCCCACCGCAGGTGGATGTGGCATGGTCGCCGCCTGTGTAGTGCTCCTCATCTGCTGCTCTGGCGGTGCATCTGGCGTTGGCAGCTGTGGGGACGCCCCCGTTGGCAGGGTGGCCGGGTTCTGCTATGACGCGAAGAGCTGTTGCACCGGACTTGCCTGACCATCCGTGTAATGCTGCCGCGGATGCTTCGGTGGCTGGCTCATTCCAAACCGGGGTTGCATGGCGGCTCCTGTTCCCATGATCAGCGGGGTCATGGAAAAGTGGTTCACTGGTGATTGTGCGGCTTCTGGTCCCTGCGCGGACACAGACGTCCCCATCCGCTCGACTCCCGTGACCTGCTCTGATGTGGCCATCAGCTGTTGCTCCGGGGCGTGCACATGTGGTTCCGCGGCCGGGGCCCCCGCGGTTGCCCCTACCAGCTGATGCAGCGGATTCATGTCTCGGGGCCTCCCAAGGGTGGGGGCAGGGAACCGCACCTGTTGCAGCCGCGCTGATATCTGCTGCTCTTCTGGTGCTGGCACTTTGGGGATTCCTGAATCCTGGGGGTTCAAGGGTAAGGGCTGCGGATACACAGGCGAGTCTGCGGGTTGCGGCTCCGCCTCGCCAGGAATGTGCTGCTGCTGTCCGCCACAACGACGATATACCAATCCGCGGAAGGCCTCGGGATTTCAACCATCGAAAGATGCCTCCAGTGAAGGTGGTGCGTCGGAGAACCACCGTGCCCCAAGTGGCATGTTTTGCTGGCTCTCCTGCCCCTGGTGATGCTGGGCTGAGCCATGACTGGCAGAGCTGTGGATGCTCTCCACCTCCGTGCGTTCGCCCAATGTATCCATAATGCGATGCCAGTGTAGCTGCTCCAACCAATCAGTCACTCGTCGGTGCTGTGCGAGTGGATCGGGGCCTGGTGAGGAGCTGGCTGGCGTGCAAGACGGCACTAAGGAGTCCCTGCTTCCCGCGGAGGTCGTGGCCCGTCGTGGCAGGAAGCACCGCGCCGATGGTTGCTGTTGCCGTCGTCCAACGTCCTGATGCACGAAGCTAGCTGCCGACATCAATGACTGATCTGAAGGACACGTGCAGTTCTGCTAGCAAAGAGCGAGGAACTGTCCACCCTCGCCGCACCATGACACTGATACCCCCAAATTTTCCGCGTTGTTGTTCCTTTCCGCAGATGATCCGGCTCCGCGGCGATCCGCGGAATACGCACTCTACCGCTACTGCTTCTACTCGTACTCAAAGGGACAGCAACCGTTTTCCGCAGACCACAACCTTGGAGTGTTGGCGCAGATGCCTCACCGGTGAGTAAAGCTGCGCGGTCCACTCCTTGCCACACAGGAGTCCACCACCTCGTGGCGTCCGACTCCTCTCCGCGGAAGCCTTGTTCCGCTGACGTGTGCAAGGAAGGGACTGCCTGCAGCTTCCTCCACTCGGACTCTTGGCTCTTCACGCGCTTAACTCCTAGATCCGCGAACCACGCTCCGCGGGCGATTGAGTGTTTGAGGGCAAAGGGCGGGACACAGGAAATGAGAACAGGCCAAGGACTTTGATAAAGCTGGTTGCGGAGTACACAGAATGCTCTCGAATGCAAGCAAGTCTGAGTTGCCCTTGTGCTACTGTCAGTCAGGCCCTTTTCTTCTTGGGACTCCGCACAATGTAACTACACACAGTGGGTCTCATCCATCACACTGTCCTACTTCCTCCATTTGGACTCCTCGCGGTGCGGCTACGCACCGCGGGTCTTGTCCTCACACACATACTATCTTCTACTGGTCACTTTTCTCCATCCGCGGCTCGTGCACGCGGTTCTTCCTGTTCTTCCTTTAATCTTCCACCTCGGTGATGTGCTCTCCCATCTCCCCTCCTGGATTGTCTCTGTCAGTCGTGTCCTGATTGGTTGCGCTCCTGCCACCGTTCTCCTGTCGCTTGGTTTGGTCAGCGGATGTCTTGCACGTCCGATGTTCCAGCTTCCTTCTCTTCCTTCCATCACTCGGTTTCTGTTCCCTTTCCACCGCGATCTTTCCCGCCGGGCCATCCTTCCCGCTACCTCCACCGGACTCCACGCCACCCCATGCTTTACCCCAACCTTGGTGCGAGAACCAGCTTTCCACGCGTGTCTTTTTGTGCTTGTTACTCTTGACGGGGTCTGGTCCGCGGATCTACCGATCCGCGGAGCTGGCCTTCCGCGGATACATCATTTTTCCCGCGGAGCTGCGGTGGATTTTCGCCTGACACCCTAGTTGCGCCCTAGTTGCACCCTAGATGGGCCCTAGTTGTGCCCTAGTTGCAACATAGTTGCGCCCTATTTGCGCCCTAGCTTCCCCCAGTTGCGCCCTAATTGCGTCCAAGTTGCGCCCTAGTTGCGCCCTAGTTCTGCCTTAGTCGCGCCCTAGCTGCGCCCAAGTCGCGCCCTAGTTGCGCCCTAGTCGCGTCCTAGTTGCGCCCTAGTTGCTCACTAGTTGCACCCTATTTGCGCCCTAGTTGTGCCCTAGTTGCGCCCTAGTTGTGCCCTAGTTGCCTCCTACTTGCGCCCTAGTTGCGCCCGTACGCCCTAGTTGTGCCCTAGTTGCGCCCTACTTGCACACTAGTTGCACCCTAGTTACGCACTAGTTGCGTCCTATTTGCGTCCTAGTTGCGCCCTAGTTGTGCCCTACTTGCGCCCTAGTGGCACCTCCTTGCGCCCTAGTTGCGCCTTAGCTGGGCACTAGCTATGCCCTAGTTGTCCCCTAGTTGCGCCCTTAGTTTTGTCTTACTTACGCTCTAGTTGCGCCTTAGTTGTGCCTAGGTTGCGCCCAACTTGCACACTAGTTGTACCCATATTTGCACCCTAGTTACGCCGTAGTTGGGTCATAGTTGCGCCCTTGTTGCGCCCTTGTTGCGTCCTAGCTGCACCCTAGTTGTGTACTAGTTGCGCCCTAGTTGCGCCCTAGTTGCCCCCTGTTGCACCCTAATTGCACCCTAGCTGCACCCTAGTTGCACGGTAGTTGCGCTCTAGTTGCACCATAGTTGCGCCCTAGTTGCGCCCTAGTTGCGCCTTAGTTGCGCCCTAGTTGCGCCCTAGTTGTGCCCTAATTACACCCTAGTTGCGCCTAGTTGCATCCTGGTTGCGCCCTTGTTGCGTCTTAGTTGTGCCCTGGCTGCGCCCTACTTGCACCCTACTTGCACCGTAGTTGCGCCCTTCTTGCATCCTAGTTGCGTCTTAGTTGCGCCCTAGTTGCACCCTAGTCGCGCCCTTCTTGCACCCTTATTGCACCCTACTTACACCCTATTGGCGCCCTAATTGTGCCCTAGTTGCGTCTCAGTTGGGCACTAGCTTCACCCTAATTGTGCCCTAGATGCGCCCTAGTTGCGTCTTACTTGCGTCCTACTTGTGCCCTAGTTGCACCCTAGTTGCGCCCTACTTGCACCCTAGTTGCGCCTCAGTTGGGGACTAGCTACGCACTAGTTGTACCCTAGTTGCACCCTAGTTGCGTCCTACTTGTACCCTATTTGTGCCCTAGTTGCACCGTAGTTGCGCCCTAGTTGCGCCCTAGTTGCACCCTTGTTGCGCCCTAGTTGCGCCATACTTGCACCCTAGTTGCATCCTAACTTTGCCCCATTTGTGCCCTAGTTGCGCCCTAGTTGCGCCCAAGCCGCGCCCTAGTCACGCCCCAGTTGCGCCCTAGTTGTGCCCTAGTTGTGCCCTAGTTGCGCCCTAGCTACGCCTTAGTTGCGCCCTAGTTGCCCCCAGTTGCGCCCTAATTGCAACCTAGTTGCGCCCTAGTTGCGCCCTAGTTGTGACCTAGTTGCGCCCTAGTTGCGCCCAAGTCGCGCCCTACTCGCGCCCTAGACGCGCCCTAGTTGTGCCCTAATTGCGCCCTAGTTGCGCCCTAGTTGCGCCCTAGTTGTGCCCTAGTTGCGCCCTAGCTTCGCCCAAGTTGTGCCCTAGTCGCGCCCTAGTCGTGCCCTAGTTGGGCCCTGGTTCTACACTAGTTACACCCTAGTTGCGCCCTAGTTGCGCCCTAGTTGTGCCCTAGTTGCATCCTTGTTGCGCCCTAGTTGCGCTCTAGTTGCCCCCTTGTTGTGCCCCAGTTGTTGCCGCGTGCCCTAGTTGCATCCTAGTTGCACCCTACTTGCACCCTAGTTGCACCCTAGTTACAAACTAGTTACGCCCTAGTTGCGTCCTAGTTGCGCCCTGGTTGCGGCTTAGTTGCGCCTTGCTTGCGCCCTTCTGGCGCCTACTTGCGCCCTAGTTGCGCCTCAATTGAATACTAGCTACGCCCTAGTTGTCCCCTAGTTGCGCCCTTAGTTACGTCTAACTTACACCCTAGTTGCGCCCGGGCGCCATATTGCGCCCTCGTTGCGCCCTACTTGCACCCTAGTTGCACCCTAGTTACGCACTAGTTGCGCCCTAGTTACGTCTTAGTTGTGCCCTAGTTGCACCCTAGTTGCGCCCTACTTGCGCCCTACTGGCGCCTACTTGCGCCCTAGTTGCGCCTCAGAAGGGCACTAGCTACGCCCTAGTTGTCCCCTGGTTGCGCCCTTAGTTGCGTCCTACTTACGCCCTAGTTGCGCCTTAGTTGCGCCCTAGTTGCGCCTAACTTGCAGACTAGTTGTACCCTAGTTGCACCCTAGTTGCGCCCTAGTTGCGTCCTAGTTGCACCATAGTTGCCCCCTAGTTGCGCCCTAGTTGCGCCCTCGTAGCGCCCTCGTTGCGCCCTAGTTGCACCCTAGTTGTGCCCTTGTTGCGCCCTAGTTGTGCCCTAGTTGCCCCCAGTTGCACTCTAATTGCACCCTAGTTGCACCCTAGTTGCACCATACTTGCGCTCTAGTTGCACCCTAGTTGCGCCCTAGTTGCCCCCCGTTGCGCCCTCATGGCACCCTAGTTGCTTCCTAGTTGCGCCCTAGTTGGGTCCTAGTTGCGCCCAAGTCGCGCCCAAGTCGCGCCCTAGTCGCGCCCTAGTTGCGCCCTAGTTGCGCACTAGTTGCATCCTAGTTGCGCCCTAGTTGCGCCCTAGCTGTGCCCTATTTGTGCCCTAGTATCAACCTAGTTGCGCCCTCGTCGCGCCCTAGTTGCATCCTCGTTGCGCCCTTGTTGCGCCCTAGTTGCACCCTAGTTGCGCCCTAGTTGTGCCCTAGTTGCGCCCCAGTTGCGCCCAAGTCGCGCCCTAGTTGCGCCCTAGTCGCACACTAGTTGCGCCCTAGTTCCGCACTAGTTGCACCCAAGTTGCGCCCGTGTTGCGCTCTAGTTGCGTCCTAGTTGTGCCCTAGTTGCGTCCTAGTCGCGTCCTAGTTGCACTCTAGTTGCCCCCTAGTTGCGCCCTAGTTGTGCCCGGGCGCCCTAGTTGCGCCCTAGTTACGCCCTACTTGTATCATAGTTGCACCCTAGTTACACACTAGTTGCGCCCTAGTTGCATCCTAGTTGCGCCTTAGTTGCGTCCTATTTGCGTCTTACTTGCGCCCTAGTGGCGCCTACTTGCGCCCTAGTTGCGCCCTAGTCGGGTACTCCCTATGCCCTAGTTGTCATATAGTTGCGCCTTTAGTTGCGTCTTACTTACACCCTAGTTGCGCCTTAGTTGCGCCCTAGTTGCGCCCAACTTGCAGACTACTTGTACCCTAGTTGCGCCCTAGTTGCGCCCTATTTGCGCCCTAGTTGCACCCTACTTGTGCCCTAGTTGCGCACTAGTTACGACCTAGTTGCCCCAAGTTACGCCCTAATTGTGCCCTAGTTGCACCCTAGTTGCGCTCTAGTTGCACCCTAGTTGCGCCCTAGTTGCGCCCTAGTTGCGCCTTAGTTGCGTCCTAGTTGCGCCCTAGTTGCGCCCTAGTTGTGCCCTAATTACGCCCTAGTTGCGCCTAGTTGCGCCCTCGTTGCGCCCTTCTTGAGCCTTAGCTGCGCCCTAGTTGCGCCCTACTTGCGCCCTACTTGCGCCCTAGTTGCGCCCTTCTTGCATCCTAGTTGCCTCTTACTTGCGCCCTAGTTGCGCCCTAGTTACGCCATTCTTGCGCCCTTGTTTCACCTTACTTACACCCTATTGGCGCCCTACTTGCACCCTATATGCGCCTCAGTTGGACACTAGCTACGCCCTAATTGTGGCCTAGATGCGCCCTAGTTATGTCTTACTTGCGCCCTACTTCCGCCCTAGTTGCACCCTAGTTGCACCCTACTTGCACCCTAGTTGCGCCCTAGTTGCACCCTATGTGTGCCCTGGTTGCAGCCTAGTTGCGCTCTGGTTGGGCACAAGTTGCAACCTACTTGCGCCCTACTTGCATCCCACTTGCACCCTAGTTGCGCCTCAGTTGGGGACTAGCTATGCCATAGTTGTACCCTAATTGCACCCTAGTTGGGTCCTACTTGTACCCTATTTGTGTCCTAGTTGCACCCTAGTTGCGCCATAGTTGCTTCCTAGTTGCGCCCTTGTTGCCACCTCGTTGCGCCCTGGTTGTACCCTAGTTGTGCCCTAGTTGCGCCCTAGTTGCGCCCTAGTTGCCCCTAGTTGCGCCCTAATTGCGCCCTAGTTGCACCATAGTTGGCGCTCTAGTTGCACCCTAGTTGCGCCCTAGTTGCGTCCTAGTTGCGCCTTAGTTGCGCCCTAGTTGTGCACTGGTTGCACCCTAGTTGTGCCCTAATTACGCCCTAGTTGCGCCTAGTTGCGCACTAGTGGCGCCCTTGTTGAGCCTTAGTTGCGCCCAAGTTGCACCCTACTTGCGCCTTACTTGCGCCCTAGTTACACCCTTCTTGCATCCTAGGTGCGTCTTAGTTGCGCCCTAGTTACGCCCTAGTTGCGCCCTTCTTGCGCCCTTATTGCACCCTACTTACACCATATTGGCGCCCTACTTGCGCCCTAGTTGCGCTTAAGTTGGACACTAGCTACGTCGTAAGTGTGCCCTAGATGCGCCCTATTTGCGTTTTACTTTCGCCCTACTCGCGCCCTAGTTGCACCCTAATTGCACCCTACTTGCACCCTAGTTGCGCCCTAGTTGCACCCTAATTGCGCCCTAGTTGCCCCCTACCTGCGCCCTGGTTACGAAAGTTGCAACATACTTGCACCCTACTTGCATCCTACTTGCGCCCTAATTGCGCCTCAGTTGGGGACTAGCTATGCCCTAGTTGTACCCTAGTTGCACCCTAGTTGCGTCCTACTTGTACCCTATTTGTGCCCTAGTTGCACCGTAGTTGCGCCCTAGTTGCGCCCTAGTTGTACCCTAGTTGCGCCCTAGTTGCACCCTAGTTGCACCCTAGTTGCGCCCTAGTTGCGCCCTTGTTGCGCCCTTGCTGCGCCGTCGTTAAACCCTAGTTGCGCCCTCGTTACGCCCTTGTTGCGCCATAGTTGCGCTCTAGTTGCGCCCTAGTTGCGTCTTAGTTGCGCCCTAGTTGCGCCCTAGTTGCGCTCTAGTTGCGCCCAATTTGCGCCCTAGTTGCGCCCTAGTTGTGCCCTAGTTGCGCCCTCGTTGCGTCCTAGTTGCGCCTTAGTTGCGCCCTAGTTGCGTCTTAGTTGCACCCTAGTTGTGCCCCAATTACACCCTAGTTGCGCCTAGTTGCGCACTAGTGGCGCCCTTGTTGAGCCTTAGTTGCGCCCAAGTTGCGCCCTACTTGCGCCTTACTTGCGCCCTAGTTGCACCCTTCTTGCATCTTAGGTGCGTCTTAGTTGCGCCCTAGTTACGTCCTAGTTGCGCCCTTCTTGCGCCCTTATTGCACCCTACTTACACCCTATTGGCGCCCTACTTGCGCCCTAGTTGCGCTTCAGTTGGACACTAGCTACGCTGTAATTGTGCCCTACATGCGCCCTATTTGTGTTTTACTTTCGCCCTACTCGCGCCCTAGTTGCACCCTAATTGCACCCTACTTGCACCCTAGTTGCGCCCTAGTTGCACCCTAGTTGCGCCCTAGTTGACCCCTACTTGCGCCCTGGTTGCGCACAAGTTGCATCATACTTGCACCCTACTTGCATCCTACTTGCGCCCTAATTGCGCCTCAGTTGGGGACTACCTACGCCCTAGTTGTATCCTAGTTGCACCCTAGTTGCGTCTTACTTGTACCCTATTTGTGCCCTAGTTGCACCGTAGTTGCGGCCTAGTTATGCCCTAGTTGCACCCTAGTTACGCCCTAATTGCACCCTAGTTGTACCCTAGTTGCGCCCTAGTTGCGCCCTTGTTGCGCCCTCGTTGTACCCTCGTTGCGCCCTAGTTGCGCCCTCGTTGCGCCCCTATTGTGCCCCATTTACGTCCTAGTTGCGCTCTAGTTGCACCCTAGTTGCGTCCTTGTTGCACCCTAGTTGCGCCCTAGTTGCGCTCTACTTGCGCCCTAGTTGCGCCCTAGTTACGCCCTAGTTGCGCCCTAGTTACGCCCTGGTTGCGCCCTAGTTTAACCCTTCTTGCGCCTTAATTCTACTCTAGTTGCACCCTACTTGCACCCTACTTGCGCCCTAGTTGCACCCTACTTGCAGCCTAGTTGCGTCTTTGTTGCGCCCTAGTTGCGCCCTCGTTGCACCTCAGTTGGGCACTAGCTATGCCCTAGTTGTACCCTACTTGCGCCCTAGATGCGTCCTACTTGTGCCCTATTTGCGCCCTAGTTGCGCCTTAGTTGCGCCCTAGTTGCGCCCTAGTTGCGCCCTAGTTGCGCCATAGTTGCGCCCTAGTTGCGCCCTAGTTGCGCCCTAGTTGCGCCTTAGTTGCGCCATAGTTGCGCCCTAGTTGCGCCCTAGTTGCCCCCAGGTGCGCCCTAATTGCGCCCTAGTTGCGTCCTAGTTGCGCCCTAGTTACGTCCTAGTTGCGCCGAAGTCGCGCCCTAGTCGTGCCCTAGTCGCGCCCTAGTTGCGCCCTAGTTGCGCACTAGTTGCACCCTAGTTGTACCCTAGTTACACCCTAGTTACGCCCTAGTTGTGCCCTAGTTGCAACCTAGTTGCGCCCTAGTTGTGCCCTAGTTGCCCCCAGTTGCGCCATAATTGCACCCTAGTTGCGCCCTAGTTGCGCTCTAGTTGTACGCTAGTTGCGTCCTAGCTGCGCACTAGTTGCACCCTAGTTGCGCCCTAGTTGTGCCCTAGTTGCGCCCTGGTTGTGCCCTAGTTGCGTCATAGTTGCGCCCTAGTTGCCCTCTAGTTGCATCCTAGTTCCGCCCTAGTTGCGCCCGGGCGCCCTAGTTGCACCCTAGTTGCGCCCTACTTGCACCCTAGTTGCACCCTAGTTACGCACTAGTTGCACCCTAGTTGTGTCCTAGTTGTGCCCTAGTTGCGCTCTAGTTGCGCCCTACTTGCGCCCTACTGGCGCCTACTTGCGTCCTAGTTTCGCCTCAGTTGGGCACTAGCTACGCCATAGTTGTCCCCTAGTTGCGTCCTTAGTTGCGTCTTACTTACGCCCTAGTTGCGCCTTAGTTGCGCCTTAGTTGCGCCCAACTTGCAGACTAGTTGTACCCTAGTTGCGCCCTAGTTGCGGCCTAGTTGTACCCTAGTTGCACTCTAGTTGCGCCCTAGTTGCACCATAGTTGTGCCCTTGTTGCGCCCTCGTTGCGCCCTAGATGTGCCCTAGTTGTGCCCTAGTTGCGCCCTAGTTGCGCCCTATTTGCCCCCAGTTGCGCCCTAATTGCACCCTAGTTGTACCCTAGTTGCACCCTAGTTGCACTCTAGTTGTACCCTAGTTGCGCCCTAGTTGCGCCCTAGTTGCGCCTTAGTTGCGCCCTAGTTGCGCCCTAGTTGCGCCCTAGTTGTGCCAGAATTACACCCTAGTTGCGCCCAGTTGCGCCCTAGTTACGCCCTTGTTGCGCCTTAGTTGTGCCCTAGCTGCGCCGTATTTGCACCCTACTTGCGCCCTAGTTGTGCCCTTCTTGCATCCTAGTTGCGTCTTAGTTACACCCTAGTTGCGCCCTAGTTGTGCCCTTCTTGCACCCTTGTTACACCCTGCTTACACCCTATTGGCGCCCTACTTGCGCCCTAGTTGCACCTCATTTGGGCACTAGCTACGCCCTAATTGTGCCCTAAATGCGCCCTAGTTGCGTCTTACTTGCGTCCTACTTGCGCCCTAGTTCCACCCTAGTTGCGCCCTACTTGCACCCTAGTTGCGCCTCAGTTGGGGACTAGCTACGCCCTAGTTGTACCCTAGATGCACCCTAGTTGCGTCCTACTTGTACCCTATTTGTACCCTAGTTGCGCCCTAGTTGCACCCCAGTTACGCCCTAGTTGCGCCATAGTTGCGTCCTAGTTGTGCCCTATTTGCGCCCTAGTTGCACCCTAGTTGCGCCCAAGCCGCACCCTAGTCGCGCCCTAGTTGCGCCCTAGTTGTTGTAGTTGTGCCCTAGCTGCGCCCTAGCAGCGCCTTAGTTGCGCTCTAATTGCAACCTAGTTGCGCTCTAGTTGCGCCTTAGTTGTGACCTAGTTGTGCCCTAGTTGCGCCCAAGTCGGGCCCTATTCGTGCCCTAGTCGCGCCCTAGTTGCGCCCTAATTGCGCCCTAGTTGCGCCCTAGTTGCGCCCTAGTTGTGCCCTAGTTGCGCCCTAGCTGCACCTAAGTCGTGCCATAGTCGCGCCCTAGTCGCGCCCTAGTTACGCCCTAGTTCCGCACTAGTTGCACCCTAGTTGCGCCCTAGTTGTGCCCTAGTTGTGACCTTGTTGCGTCCTAGTTATGCTCTAGTTGCCCCCTACTTGCGCCCTAGTTGTTCCCGGGCGCCCTAGTTGCGCCCTAGTTGCGCCTTACTTGCACCCTAGTTGCACCCTAGTTACGCACTATTTGCGTCCTAGTCTCGTCCTAGTTACACCCTAGTTGCGCCTTAGTTGCGCCCTACTTGCGCCCTACTGGCGCCTACTTGCGCCCTAGTTGCGCCTCAGCTGGGTACTAGCTACGCCCTAGTTGTCCCCAAGTTGCGCCCTTAGTTGCGTCTTACTTACACCCTAGTTGCGCCCAACTTGCAGGCTAGTTGTACCCTTGTTGCGCCCTAGTTGCGCCCTAGTTGTGCCCTAGTTGGACCCTAGTTGCGCCCTAGTTGCGCCCTAGTTGCGCCCTCGTTGCGCCCTCGTTGCGCCCTGGTTGCACCCTAGTTGTGTCCTAGTTGCGCCCTAGTTCCGCTCTAGTTACCCCCAGTTGTGCCCTAATTGCGCTCTAGTTGCACCCTAGTTGCACTCTAGTTGCACCTTAGTTGTGCCCTAGTTGCGCCCTAGTTGCGCCTTAGTTGCGCCCTAGTTGCGCCCTGGTTGCACCCTAGTTGTGCCCTAATTATGTCCCAGTTGCGCCTAGTTGAGCCCTATTGGCACCCTTGTTGATCCTTAGTTGCGCCCAAGTTGCGCCCTACTTGCGCCCTACTTGCCCCCTGGTTACGCCCTTCTTGCATCCTAGTTGCGTCTTAGTTGCGCCCTAGTTGCGCCCTAGTTGCGCCCTTCTTGCGCCCCTTTTGCACCCTACTTACACCCTATTGGCACCCTACTTGCGCCCTAGTTGCGCCTCAGTTGGACACTAGCTACGCCCTAATTGTGCCCTAGATCCGCCCTATTTGCGTTTTACGTGCGCCCTACTTGCGCCCTTGTTGCACCCTAGTTGCACCCTACTTGCACCCTAGTTGCGCCCTAGTTGCGCCCTAGTTGCGTCGTAGTTACTCCTTACTTGCGTCCTGGCTGGGCACAAGTTGCAACATACTTGCGCCCTACTTGCATCCTACTTATGCCCTAATTGCGCCTCAGTTTGGGACTAGCTACGCCCTCATTGTACCCATGTTGCACCCTAGGCACAGGCGAAGGTACACTAGGCACAGGCGTGGGTACCCTACAGACAGGCGCAGGTACCATAAGGACAGGCTTAGGTATCCTAGGCACAGGTGCAGGTACCCTAAGCACAGGCGCAAGTACCCTAGGCACAGGCGCATGTACCCTAGGCACATGCGCAGGTATCCTAGGCACACGCTCAGGTACCCTAAGCAAAGGCCCACGTACCCTAGGCACACGCATAGGTACCCCAAGCACAGGCGCAGGTGCCCTAGGGACAAGCACAAATACCCTAGGCACAGGCGTAGGTACCCTAGGCAAAGGCGCAGGTATGCTAGGGACAGGCGCAGGTACCCCAGGTACAGGCGCAGGTAACATGGGCACACGCGCATGTACCCTAGGCACAGGCAGAGGTACCCTAGGCACAGCCGTAGGAACCCTAGGCAAAGGTGCAGGTATCATGGGCACAGGCGCAGGCACCCTAGGCACACGCGAGGTACCCTAGGCACAGGCGCAGGTACCCTAGGGACAGGCGCAGGTACCCTAAGCACAGGCGCAGGTACCTTAGGCACAGGCGCAGGTATCCCAGGCACAGGCGTAGGTAACATAGGCATAGGCGCTGGTACCCTCGGTACAGGAGCAAGTACCCTAGGCACAAGCGCAGGCACCCTAGGCACTAGCACAGGTACACTAGACACAGGCGCAGGTACCCTAGACACGGGCGCCAGTACCCCAGGCACAGGCGCAGGTAGACTGGGCACAGGCGCAGGTGCCATAGGCACAAGCGCAGGTACCCTAGGGACAGGCGCAGGTACCCTAGGCACAGGCGCATGTACCCTAGGCACAGGCGCACATACCCTAGGCACAGGCGCAAGTACCCTAGGGACAGGCGCAGATACCCTAACCATAGGCGCAGGTACCATAGGCACAGGCGCAGGTACCTTACGCACAGGCGCAAGTACCATAGGGACAGGCGCAGGTGCCCTAGGCACACGCGGAGGTATCCTAGGCACAAGCGGAGGTACCCTAGGCACAGGCGCAGGTACCCTAGGCACATGCGCAGGTACCATAGGCACAAGCGCAGATACCATAGGCACGGGAGCATGTGCCCTAGGCACAGGTGCAGTACCCTAGGCACAGGCGCGAGTACCCTAAGTACAGGCGCAGGTACCATAAGCAAAGGCACACATATCCTACACAATGGCACAGGTACCCTAGGCACAGGCGCAAGTACCCTTTGGACAGGCACAGGTACCGTACGAACAGGCGCAGGTATCCTAGGCACCGGTGCAGGTACCCTAGGGACAGGCGTAGTTACCCAACGCTCATGCGCAGGTGACCTGTGCACAAGCGGAGGTACCATAAGCATAGGCACAGATACCCTAGGCATAGGCGCAGGTACCCCCGGCATAGGCGCAGGTAATGTGAGCACAGGCACAGGTACCCTAGGCACAGGCGCAGGAACCTTAGGCACATGTGCAGGTACCCTAGGCACAGGCGCAGGTACCCTAAGCAAAGGCCCACGTACCCTAGGCACAGGCACAGGTATCTTAGGCATAGGTGCAGGTACCCTAGGCACTGGCACAAGTACCCTAGGTACAGGCGCAGGTACCCTAGGCACAGGCGCAGGTACCCTATGCACAGGCGCAGGCACCCTAGGCACAGGCGCAAGTACCATAGGCACAGGCACAGGTACCCTAGGAACGGGCGTAGGTACCCTAAGCACAAGCGCGGGTACCCTAGGCACAGGCGCAGTCACTCTAGTTACAGGCACAGGTACCCTTGGCACACGTGCAGGTACCTAGGCCGAGGCGAAGGTACCCTAGGCATACGGGAAGGTACCCCATGCACAGGAGCAGGTAACATAGGCACAGGCGCAGGTAGTGTAGGCACAGGCGCAGGTACCCTAGGCATAGGCGCAGGAACCATAGGCACATGCGCAAGTACCCTAGGCACAGGCGCAGGTACCCCAGGCACGGGCGCAGGTACCCTAGGGACAGGCGGAGGCACCCTAGGCACAGGTACAGGTACCCTAAGCACAGGCGCACATACCCTAGGCACATGCGTAGGTACCCTAGTGACAGGCGCAAGTACCCTGGGCACAGGTGCACGAACCCTAAGCACCGGTGCAGGTACCCTAGGCACAGGCGTAGGGACCCTAGGCACAATCGCAGGTACCGTATAGACAGGCGCGGATACCCTAGGCACAGGCGCATGTACCCTAGGCACGGGCGCAGGTACCTTAAGTACAGGCGCAGGTACCCTAGGCACAAGCGCAGGTACCATAGGCACATGCGTAGGTATTCTAGGCACAGGCGCAGTTATCCTATGCACATGCGAGTCCCGAGCACAGGCGCAGGTACCCTAGGCACAGGCGCATGTACCCTATGAACAAGCGCACGTACCCTAAGCACAAGCACGGGTACCCTAGGGACAGGTAAAAAACCCTAAGCAAAGGCCCACGTACCATAGGGACAGCTTTGCTTTCTCTGACCCGGGTTTGGTTTCTTTGACCCGGTTTTGGTTTCTGTGACCCAGCTTTGGTTTATGTGACCTGGCTTTGGTTTGCTGAGGCCCGGCTCTAGATTCTGTGACTCGGTTTTGGTTTCTATCACTTGGCTTTGGTTTCTGTGTCATGGCTTTGATTTTTGGGACCTGGTTCTTGTTTATGTGATCCGGCTTTGGTTTCTGTCACCTGGTTTTGGTTTCTGTGACCTGGCTTTGGTTTATGTGACCCGGCTTTGGTTTCTATGACCCGGCTTTGGTTTATCTGACTCGGCTTTGGTTTCTGTGACCCAGCTTTTGTTTATGTGACCTGGCTTTGGTTTTTGTGACCCGGCTTTGGTTTCTGTGACCCGGCTTTGGTTTCCGTGACCCGGCTTTAGTTTCTGTGACCCGGCTTTGGTGTATGTGATCCGGCTTTGGTTTCTGTGACCCTGCTATGGTTTCTGTGACCCGGCTTTGGTTTGTGTGACCCGGCGTTGGTTTATGTGACCCGGTTCTAGTTTCTGTAACCAGGCTCTGGTTTGTGTGACCCGGCTATGGTTTCTGTGACCCGGCTCTGGTTTCTGTGAACCGGCTTTGGTTTGTGTGTCCCGGCTTTGGTTTCTATGACCCGGCTTTGGTTTCTCTGACGCGGCTTTGGTTTCTATGGCCTGCCTTTGGTTTTGTGATCCGGCTTTGGTTTTTGTGACCCGGCTCTGGTTTTTGAGACCCGGCTTTGGTTTCTGTGACCCGGCTTTGGTTTCTTTGACCCCGCTTTGGTTTTTGTGACCCCGCTTTGGTTTATGTGACCCGGCTTTGGCTTCTGTGACCCGGCTTTGGTTGCTGTGACCTGGCTTTGGTTGCTGTGACCTGGCTTTGGTTTCTGTGATCCGGCTTTGGATTCTGTGACCCGGCTGTGGTTTCTTTGACCCGGGTTTGGTTTGTATGACCGAGCTTTGGTTTCTGTGCTCCGGCTTTGGTTCGTTGACCCGGCTTTGGTTTCAGTGACCTGGCTCTGGTTTCTGTGACCCGGCTTTGGTTTCTAGGACCCGGCTTTGGTTTCTGTGACCCGGCTTTGGTTTCTGTGACTTGGCTTTGGTTTTGTGACCCGGCTTTGGTTTTTGTTACCCGACTTTGGCTTCTGTGACCCGGCTTTGGTTTCTGTTACCCGGCTTTGGTTGCTGTGACCCGGCTTTCGTTTCTCTGACCTGCCTTTGGTTTCTGTGACCCGGCTTTGGTTTGTGTGACCCGGCTTTGCTTTCTGTGACCCGGCTTTGGTTTCTGTGACCCGGCTTTGGTTTCTGTGACTTGGCTTTGGTTTTGTGACCCGGCTTTGGTTTTTGTTACCCGACTTTGGCTTCTGTGACCCGGCTTTGGTTTCTGTTACCCGGCTTTGGTTGCTGTGACCCGGCTTTCGTTTCTCTGACCTGCCTTTGGTTTCTGTGACCCGGCTTTGGTTTATGTGACCCGGCTTTGCTTTGTGTGACCCGGCTTTGTTTTTGGTGACTTGGCTTTTGTTTCTGTGACCCGGCTTTGGGTTATGTGACCCGGCTTTGGTTGCTATGTCCCGGCTTTGGTTTCTATGACCTGGCTTTGGTTTCAATGACCCGGCTTTGGTTTATGTGACCTGGCTTTGGTTTATGTGACCCGGCTTTGGTTTCAGTTATCCGGCTTTTGTTTCTGTGACCCGGCTTTGCTTCATGTGAACCAGCTTTGGTCACTGTGATCCGGCTTCGGTTTCTTCAACCCAGCTTTGGTTTTTGTGGCCAGGCTTTGGTTGTTGTGACGCGGCTTTGGTTTGTGTGACCCGGCTCTGGTTTGTCTGACCCGGCTCTGGTTTCCGTGACCCGGCTTTGGCTTCATTGACCCGGCTTTGGTTTCGATGACCCAGCTTTGGTTTTTGTGACATGGCTTTGGTTTCTGTGATCCGGCTTTGGTTTCTGTGACCCGGCTTTGGTGCCTGTGACCCAGCTTGTGTCTCTATGACCGTGCTTTCTTTTCTTTGTCCCGGCTGTTGGTTTCTGTGACCCGGCTTCGATTGCTGTGATCCCGTTTTGCTTTTTGTGATACAGCTTTGGCTTCTGTGACCCGACTATGGTTTTTGTGACCCAGCTTTGGTTTCTGTGGCCCGGCTTTGGTTTTTGTGACCTGGCTGTGGTTTTTGTGACCCAGCTTTGGTTCTTGTGACCCGGCTTTGGTTTCTGTACTCCGACGTTGGTTTTTGCGACCCGGCTTTGGTTTCTGTGATCCAGCTTTGGTTTCAGTGACTCGTCTTTGGTTTCTGTGACCCGGCTTTCGACCCTCTGTCATCCCGCTTTGGTTAATGTGACCCGGCTTTGGTTTTTGTGACTCGGCATTGGTTTCTGTAATCCGGCTTTGGTTTCGGTGACACGGCTTTGGTTTCTGTGACCCGGCGTTGGTTTGTGTTACTCGTCTTTGGTTTATGTGACCCGGCTTTGATCCCGCTGGGACCCGGCTTTGGTTTCTGTGACATAGCTTTGGTTTCTATGACCTGGCTTTGGTTTTTGTGACCCGGTTTGGTTTTTGTGAGTCGTCTTTGGTTTCTGTGACCCAGCTTTGGACCCTCTGTGACCTGGCTTTGGTTTCTCTGACCCTGCTTTGGTTTCTGTGACCCTGCTTTCGTTTCTGTGACCCGGCTTTGGTTTCTGTGACCCGGCTTTGCTTTCTGTGACCCGGCTTTGTATTTCGTGAATTGGCTTTTGATTATGTGACCCGGCTTTGGTTTCTGTGACCCGGCTTTCGTTGCTGTGACCCGGCTTTGGGTTTTGTGACCCGGCTTTGGTTTCAATGACCCGGCTTTGGTTTTTGTGACCCGGCTTTGGTTTATGTGACCTGGCTTTGATTTCTCAGACCCGGCTTTGGTTTTTGTGACCCGACTTAGGGATCTTTGACCCGGCTTTGGATACGGTGACCCAACTTTGGTCACTGTGATCTGGCTTTGTTTCTGTGACCCGGCCTTGGTTTTTGTGGCCAGGCTTTGGTTGCTGTGACCCGGCTTTTGTTTGTGTGACCCGGCTCTGGTTTGTGTGACCTGTCTTTGGTTTCTGTGACCCGGCTTTTGTTTATGTGACCCAGCTTTGGTTTCTTTGACCCGACTTTGGTTTTTATGACCCGGCTTTGATTTCTATGACCCGGCTTTGGTTTCCGTGACCCGGCTTTGGTGCTTGTGACCCGGTTTGTTTCTCTTTGACCCTGCTTTGTTTTGTTTATCCCGACTTTTGGATTCTGTGACTCAGCTTTGGTTCCTATGACCCCGTTTTGGTTTTTGTGGTCCGGCTTTGGTTTATGTGACCCAACAATGGTTTCTGTGACCCGGCTTTGGTTTGTGTGGCCCGGCTTTGGTTTCTATGACCCGGCTTTGGTTTCTGTGATCCGGCTTTGGTTTCTGTGACCCGGGTTTGGTTTTTTTGGACCGCTTTTGGTTTTTGTGATCCAGTTTTGGTTTATGTGACTGGTTCTTGGTTTCTTTGGCATGGGTTTAGACCCTCTATCACCCGGCTTTGGTTACTGTGACCCGGCTTTGGTTTTTGTGACCCGACTTTGGTTTCTGTAATCCGGCTTTGGTTTTTGTGTCCCGACTTTGGTTTCTGTGACCTTGCGTTTGTTTGTGTGATCCGTCTTTGGTTTCAATGACCCGGCTTTGGACCCTCTGTGACCCGGCTTTGGTTTCTGTGACCTGGCTTTGGATTATATGACCCGGCTTTGGTTTTTGTGACCCGGTTTTGGTTCGTGTGACTCGTCTTTGGTTTCTGTGACCCAGCTTTGGACCCTCTGTGAGCCGGCTTTGGTTTCTCCGACCCGGCTTTGGTTTCTGTCACCCGGCTTTGATTTCTGTCACCCGCCATTGGCACCCGTTACCCGGCTTTGGGTCTATGAACCGGCTTTGCTTTTTGTGACCCGTCTTTGGTTTCTGTGACCGGCTCTGGTTTTTGTAACTCGGTGTTTGTGTCTGTGACCCGGCTTTGGTTTCTATGACCCGGCTTTTGTTTTTGTGACCCAACTTTGGTTTCTGTGACCCGGCTTTGGTTTATGTGACCCGGCTCTGGTTTATGTGACCCTGCTTTTGTTTATGTGACC
The DNA here is from genome assembly GCA_023375785.1 of Penium margaritaceum. Lineage (NCBI taxonomy): Eukaryota > Viridiplantae > Streptophyta > Zygnematophyceae > Desmidiales > Peniaceae > Penium > Penium margaritaceum. The sequence goes on along the minus strand of SZWC01000002.1, from coordinate 1,275,887 downwards.
TGGCTTTGGTTTCTATGACCCGGTTTTTGTTTCTGTTACCCGGCTTTGGTTTATGTGACCTGGCTTTGGTATCTGTGACCCGGTTTTGGTTTATGTGACCCGGCTTTGGTTTCTGGGACCCGGCTTTGATTTATGTGACCCGGCTTTGGTTTATGTGACCCGGCTTTGGTTTACGTGACCCGGCTTTGGTTTCTGTGACCCGGCTTTCGTTTATGTGACCCGGCTTTGGTTTGTGTAACCCGGCTTTGGACCCTCAGTGACCCAGCTTTGGTTTCTGTGACCCGGCTTTGGACACATATTCAAAAGCCGGGTCACCGAGGGTCCAAAGCCGGGTCACAGTAACCAAAGCCGGGTCACACAACCCAAAGCCGGGTCACAAAAATCAAAGCCAGGTCACANGTGACCCGGCTTTGGTTTCTGTGACCCGGCTTTGGTTTCTGTGACCCGGCTTTCGTTTATGTGACCCGGCTTTGGTTTGTGTAACCCGGCTTTGGACCCTCAGTGACCCAGCTTTGGTTTCTGTGACCCGGCTTTGGACACATATTCAAAAGCCGGGTCACCGAGGGTCCAAAGCCGGGTCACAGTAACCAAAGCCGGGTCACAAAACCCAAAGCCTGGTCACAAAAATCAAAGTCGGGTCACAGAACCCAAAGCCGAGTCACAGAAACCAAAGCCGGGTCATTGAAACCAAAGCCGCATCACAAAAACCAAAGCCAGGTCACAGGAACCAGAGCCGGATCACAGAAACCAAAGACATGGCAGAGAAACGAAAGCCGGTTCACAGAAACCAAAGCCAGGTCACAGAAACCAAAGTAGGGTCACAAAAACCAAAGTCGGGTCAAAGAAACCAAAGCCAATCACAGAAGCCAAAGGCGGGTAAGAGATATAAAAGTCGGGTCACATAAACCAAAGCCGGGTCGCACATACCAAAGCCAGGTCAGAGAAACCAAAGCCGGGTCATAGAAACCAAAGCCGGGTCACAGAAACCAAAGCCGGATCACATAAACCAAAACCGGGTCACAGAAACCAAAGCGGGGTCAGGGAACAAAAGCCAAAGCACATAAACCGCAGCCCGGTCGTATTAACCAAAGCCGGGTCGCAGAAACCAAAGCCGGGACACAAAATCCAAAGCCGGATCACATAAACATAAGCCGGGTCACAGCAACCAAAGCAAGGTCACACAACCAGAGCCGGGTCACAAAAACCAAAGCGGGGTCATCGAAACCAAAGCCGGGTCACAGAAACAAAGGCTGGGTCACAGAAACCAAAGCCGGGTCACAAAACCAAAGCCGAGTCCTAGAAACCGAAGCTGGGTCACATAAACAAAAGCCATATCAGAGAAACGGAAGCCGGGTCACATAAACCACAGCCGGGTCACAAAAACTAGAGCCAGGTCACATAAACTAAAGCCGGGTCACATAAGCCAATGCCTGGTCACAAAAACCAAAGCCGGGTCACAAAAACCAAAGCCAGGTCACAGAAACCCAAGCCGGGTCACACAAACCAAAGCCGTGTCACAAAAACCAAAGTCAGGTTACTGAAACCAAAGCCGGGTCACAGAAACCAAAGCTGGGTCACTGAAACCAAAGCTGGGTCACAGAAACCAACTCCGGGTCACAAAAACCAAAGTCGGGTCACTGAAACCAAAGCCGGGTCACAAAAACTAAGGCCGGGTAACAAAAACCAAAGTCGGGTCACTGAAACCAAAGCCGGGTCACATAAACCAAAGCCGGGGCACAAAAACCGAAGTCGGGTCACTCAAACCAAAGCCGGGTCACTGAAACCAAAGTAAAGTCGGAGAAACAACTGCTGAGTCATGGAAACCAGAGCCTGGCCATAGAAACCAAAGCCGGGTCACAAAAACCAGTGCCGGGACACAGCATTCAAAGCCAGATCACAGGAACATAAGCCGTGTCACAGCAACCAAAGCCTGGTCACAGAAACAAATGCTGAGTCACAGAAAACAGAGCCGGTTCACAGAAAGCAAAGCCGGGTCACACAAACCAAAGCTAGGTCACAAAAACCAAAGCCATGTCTGAGAAACGAAAGCCGGGTCACAGAAACCTAAGCTGGGTCACTAAATCCAAAGCCGCGTCACATAAACCAAAGCCGGGTCACAGCAACCAAAGCCGGGTCACAGAAACCAAAGCCGGGTCACGGAAACAAAAGCCGAGTCATGAAGAACAAAGCCGGGTCACAGAAATCAAATCCGGGTCACACAAACCAAAGCAAGGTCACAGAAACCAAAGCCATGTTAGAGAAACGAAAGCCGGTTCACATAAACCAAAGCCGGGTCACATAAACCAAAGCCGGGTCACAGAAACCAAAGTCGGGCCAGAGAAACCAAAGCCGGGTCACACAGACCAAAGACGGGTCACAGAAACCAAAGCCGGGTCACAGACAACAAAGCCGGGTCATAGAAACCAAAGCTGGGTCCCATAAACCAAAGCCGTGTCACATAAATCAAAGCTGGGTCACAGAAACCAAAGCCGGATCACATAAACCAAAACCGGGTCACAGAAACCAAAGCCAGGTCAACAAACCAAAGCCGGAGCACATAAACTGAAGCGCGGCCATATAAACCAAAGCCGCGTCACAGAAACCAAAGCCGCGTCACAGAATCCAAAGCCGGAACAAAGAAACATAAGCCGGGTCAAAGGAACCAACGCGAGGTCACATAACCAAAGCCGGGTCACATAAACCAAAGCCAGGTCACAAAAACCAAGGCGGGGTCATAGAAACCAAAGCCGGGTCATAGAAACCAAAGCCGGGTCACAGAACCCAAAGCCGGGTCCCAGAAACAAAAGCCGGGTCATTGAAACCAAAGCCAGGTCACAAAACCAAAGCCATGTCATAAAAACCAAAGCCGGGTCACGCAAACCAGAACCGGGTCACATAAACCAAAGCCGGTTCACATAAACCAAAGCCGGCCATAGAAAGCAAAGCTGGGTCACATAAACAAAAGCCGAGTCATGAAAAACAAAGCTGGTTCACAGAAAGCTAAGCCGGGTCACACAAACCAAAGCCGGACACATAAACCAAAGCCAGGTCAAAGAAACAAAAGCAGGGTCACAGAAACCAAAGCCGGGTCACAAAAACCAAAGTTGGGCCAATGAAACCAAAGCCAGGTCACAGAAACCAAAGCCGGGTCTCTGAAACCAAAGCCAGGTCACAGAAACCAAAGCCGGGTCACAAAATCCAAAGTCGGGACACTGAAACCAAAGCTGGGTGACAAAAACCAAAGCCGGGTCACAAAAACCAAAGTTGGGTAACTGAAACCAAAGCCGGGTCACTGAAACCAGAGCCGGGTCACAAAAACAAAAGTCGGGTCACTAAAACCGAAGCCGGGTCACGAAACCAAAGCCAAGTCAGAGAAACAACTGGTGAGTCACATAAACAAAAGCCGGGCCAAAGAAACCAAAGCCGGGTAACAGAAACCAAAGCCGGGGTACAGAATCCAAATCTGGATCACATGAACATAAGCCGGGTCACAGCAACCAGAGCCTGGTCACAGAAAAAAATGCCGAGTCACGGAAAACAAAGCCGGTTCACAGAAAGCAAAGCCGGGTCACACAAACCAAAGCCGGGTCACAAAAACCAAAGCCAGGTCACAGAAACAAAAGCCGGGTCACAGAAACCAAAGCCGGGTCACAGAAACCAAAGCTGGGTCATAGAAACCAAAGGCGGGTCACAGAAACCAAAGCCGGGTCACAGAAACCAAAGCCGGGTCACAGAAACCAAAGCCGGGTCACAGAAACCAAAACCGGGTCACAGAAACCAAAGCCAGGTCAACGAACCAAAGCCGGAGCTCAAAAACCAAAGCGCAGCCATAGAAACCAAAGCCGGGTCACAGAAACCAAAGCCGGGTCACAACAACCAAAGTCGGGTCACCGAAACCAATGCCAGGTCACATAAACCAAAGCCAATTCAGAGAAACAACTCCTGAGTCACATAAACCAAAGCCGGGCCATAGAAACCAAAGGCGGGTCGCAGAAATCAAAGCCAGGACACAGAATCGAAAGCCGGTTCACAGAAACATAAGCCGGGTCACAGCAACCAGAACCTGGTCACAGAAACAAACGCTGAGTCACGGAAAACAAAGCCGGTTCACAGAAAGCAAAGCCTAGTCACACAAACCAAAGCCGGGTCACAAAAACCAAAGCCATGTCTGAGAAACAAAATCCAGGTGACAGACACCAAAGCCGGGTCACAGAAACCAAAGTTGGGTCACTGAAACCAAAGCCGGGTCACAGAAACCAAAGCCGGGTCACAGCAACCAGATCGGGTCACGGAAACCAAAGCCGGGTCACAAAAACAAAAGCCGAGTCACAGAGAACAAAGCCGGGTCACA